>QKWP01001254.1:0-74381 GCA_003550325.1 Gigaspora rosea | reverse complement strand
GTAACATTGCCTGAAATTTGGTTTAGATCGTCAACCTGCATATCAGTATTCATTACGTCAGATCTTTCGCCATCTTTCCAGAAAGTTCCTTTATATTCCCCGTCGAATTTTCTGATTCGTCAGAGTTACTTGAACCTGTGTCTGTTAAGTCTTCCCCCACAGAGAACTCCAGGTCCACATCCTCTGACCAATCAATCGATGTATTATTAGATGTAGCTACGGTTTGTTCCTGTCCCTGTTCTGAGTTTAGTTTAGTTACTGTGCTTTCTTGCGCGACGTTCATGTTTTCTCCTTTGTTAACAGATTTTGACCTAGTGTCATGAGTCTTTACGCGTTTTCCTTGGACTTCGTCCATATTCCAATCAATGAACTTCCTTTTCTTTGGTACCAGGGCTTTCGCCCCTTTGGTAAGGCCTCTTTTGCTTTTAAAACCGCCTTTTCTAGGTATACTGTCCTTTTTATGGCACCCTCCCGGCACCGGAACGCGGTAGAGTGCAGATCAAAATTTTTATGAGTAGTAGTTTTAATTTAATCTTCCAAGTAAGTTCTTGAAACTTTTTTTCTAAAAACTTAAAAAAGATTTCCATTATCTGCATATTGAAATACTATCAAATATTTATTTTCATTATTTTGGGTTAATCCATATATTCTAAACTTATTAACATACAAATTACATTTTACATGATTGTCAAACTTTATAATTAATTAAATGAATTAGTTCATTATATATTTAACAAATTGTTAAGCCAATAATTATTTAACATACTTCTTTTAAAGAACCAGAAAAAGTCTTGAGTGCAACGATACTAGATGCTTCACGTGCTCTTACATAATTGCAATCATTGCAATCAATTTTTCGTATACCGTCCAACCAGGTTGCTTTGTATACGGAACCAAACACTCCTTTACCAATTTCTTTAACGTTAGATAATCTATTAAACGGAATCCATTCAATTGTATCTTCATATGTAAATGCTCTAAGTTGGAGCATTTTCATGCGATCATCAATATCCTTATTTCGACTTGTCCACCTTGTTGTTTTATCAGGGTCGCATGATAGACACCAGGCATGTTGAGTATTATCTTTCTTACAATGTGCACATTTTCCATATTTAGGATTTCTATATAATATTTAAGATTTTATTTCACATCTACGGTTATAAATGTTATATCAAATGTAAATAATTTTATATATTTACCGGCTAAATTAATGCGAATGAAATGATTTGTACGTAATGATAAATAAGTATTTTTGTTTCTGTTTTGTTTTGCTGTTTTTATTTCTGGAAATTATTAAACTTTCTTTATACTCACTAACTAAATTAAAGCGAATGAAATGATTCGTGGTGCGTAATGGTAAATACGTATTTATGTTATTGTTTTGTGTAACAATTTTTATTTCGTAAGATTTATTATATGACCTTTATACTCACGTGCTGAAATGGTTTGTGCATAATAGTAAGTATTTATGTTCTTGTTTTGCTGTTTTTTTTCTCGTAAATTATTAAATGTTGTTTATACTCACGGGCTGAATGAAATAATTAATGCGAATTACGAATGAAATGATTTGTACGTAATGATAAATAAATGTTTATTTCTTCGTAAAATTATAAATTATTAAATGTTCTTTATATTCACTAAGAAATTATTGAAAAATGAAATGATTTGTACGTAATTGTAAATAAGTATTTATGTGAACTTTGTTTTAGTGTCTTTATTTTGTAAAATTATTAAATGTTCTTTATACTCACTAACTAAATTAATGCGAATGAAATGAATTGTACATAGATAAGTATTTATGTTCTTGCTTTGTGAACTAATTTTGCTGTTTTTATGTAGCAAATTAATAAATGTTTTTTATACTCACCCACTAATTAATGTGATCGAGATGATTTGTATGTAATGGAATCATTTATGCTTTGTTTTATAAACTTGTCTTGCTGTTGTTATTTTCCAAAATCATTAAATGCTATTTATACTCACATACTGAATGAAATGATTAATGCGAATAAAATAATAAATACGTAATGGTAAATAAATTTTGATGTTCTTGTCTTGCTGTTTTTATGTAAAAAATTATTAAATTTTTTTATACTCACTTACTGAATGAAATTATCAATGCAATAATGTACATAAAGGTAAATAAGTGTTAAATTGTTGTTTTGTGAATTGTTTTGCTTTTTTAATGTAATAAAATTATTAACTTCTTTAACTCACTTACTGAATGAATGATTTGTACGTGTTGGTAAATAAGTATATAAGCTCTTGTTTTGTAAACTTGTTTTGTTGTTTTTATGTAGTAAAATTATTAAATGTTCTTTATACTCACTAACTAGATTAATCGAATGAAATGATTGTACGTAATGGGAAATAAGTATTTATGATCTTGTTTTGTGAACTTGTTTTGCGGCTTTTAAGTAATAAAATTATTGAATGCTCTTTATACTCACAAGCTGAATGAAACGATTAATACGAATGAAATGATTTGTGCGTAATGATAAATAAGTATTTATGCAATTATTTTGTAAACTTGTTTTGCCTTTTTATGTAGTAAATTATTAAATGTTCTTTATACTCACTAACTAAATCATTGCGAATGAATGATGGTAAACAAGTATTTATACTCTTGTTTTGTGAACTTGATTTACTATCTTTATGTAGTAAAATTATTAAATGTTCTTTATACTCACTAACTAAATCATTGCGAATGAATGATGGTAAACAAGTATTTATACTCTTGTTTTGTGAACTTGATTTACTATCTTTATGTAGTAAAATTATTAAATGTTCTTTATACTCACGTGCTGAATAAATTGATTAATACGAACGAAATAAATTGTACATAATGCTAAATAAGTATTTATGCTCTTGTTTTGTTGCTGTTTTTATGTAGTAAAATTATTAAATTTTCTTTATACTCACTTGCTGAACAAATTATTTATGCAAAATGATTTGTACGTAATGGTAAATAAATATTTACTTTCTTGTTTGCAAATTTGTTTTGCTGTAAAACCATTAAATATTCTTTCTACTCACATGCTGAATGAAATGATTTGTACACATTGGTAAATAAGTATTTATGTTTTTGTTTTGTGAACTTGGTTTGCTGTTTTAATTTCTTTATACTCACTAACTAAATTAATATGAATGATAATGATTTGTACGTAATGATAAATAAGTATTTATGTTCTTGTTTTGTGAACTTGTTTTGCTGCTTTTATTTCGTAAATTATTAGCTCATTATACTTAAACTGACACATTGCGATTACGCAACTACCACGCTATCGACCCGTAAGTCTTTCCTAAGATTTTATATGAAAGTCAAGAAAAAGAAAGGTAATATTATTGAGATTTGCTCAAGCATTATCTTTGCTTCCTCAATCAATATATGATAACTTTTAAATGGATTATTAAATGGTATCAAAAAAAAACTTGCAAATATTAGATATATATATAACATAAAAATAGCAATATGTTAGTGGTCTAATAACGAATAAAAAGTATAAAGGTGCTTAAATAACAATCTGTATACTTTAATAGTTATAATGTTTTGATAAGCCAGGGCAAAAAAAAAAAAAGATAAACTCCTTGAAAGATAAACTCCCTGAGCCTTTTATACTATAAAAAAAAACTTTTTTTTTGACATAATAATTTAAGAATTCCGTGACTTATTATATTAATGACAAATGCGTTTGATCAATTAATTACTTTTCGCTAATTAAAAATTATTTTCAGATACATTTTGGCCATTAAATTTAGGCGTTTGAGAATGTGCAAAGTTTCAGGTTTTGGATGAGGTTTCGGGTTTCGGATAAATTCAAAATCATGGACCGAAATCTAAAACTTTCAAATTTAGCAAAAAAGTACGATGACCAACTCTATATAATACCAATGCCAAACATCTCATAATATCTCATAATACAAAATTTTCACTAAATGACGATTGGTTGTTTCAATCATCGCTGACAGTGATTGTGTGGTCATCTTTTTAATTACAACTTTGTGTGTACCAAATATCGGATCTATTGTTGTAAATCGTAATTTCAAAGGGTCTGTGTATAGATGAGCAGCAACGTGTTTAACGACCTATACAAGTATAAAGGAGCGCATATTAGTTAAATTACTTGATGAAATTCTTGTGAAGAATTATGATGAATATGGTATTTTAGTAGGTTTCTATATGACATAGTCGAAAATATCAAACTTCACTATAATACTGCCGACTCCCGCAATAGCTATACCCTCATTTGTTACAATTATGCTTAATTTTGGGGTCGATTGATTTGATATATGATATGAACAAATCTTATTTTCTTGATTTCTATACAAAAAAAAGTAACCATAACTGCATCAAAAAACTCTTTAATTTACATACGCTATAAAAATTTTTTAATCTGCCAATTTGAGGATATTTGTAAAAATCAAATTGGACCAATATCATCAATTCAACACTAATTTCACAAATATTGGTGAAAATATTACCAAATTGCATAATTTGAGTCATAACTATAGCGAAAGTTGATTCATCATTTAATATTCGTAATTAAATGTAAAAAAATAATTTCAACGTACATAATTATATGTGGATCTTTTAGATAAAACTAACTCGAATTCGACATTTGGTTCTCGATCTTTATATTTCGGTTTAAATTGAACGACTATGCCCGTAGATAATGACTTGTAGAATGCAGGAATATCACAAATACGTCTCGCAGCAATAAATTCTCGACTTCTAATCGAGCAAGAAGTTCAAGTGAATAAAAAACGAGACAAGTTTAAGTTAAGAAATAACTTACTTTTCCGTTATTAAAGTCTTTTGGAAACAAATTATATCACCATTTTTTATCTCAGCTTGTTGAAAAGTCAAATTGGGATCCATTTTTCTAATCATATTTGGTTGTACTTCCTATTTTTTTTTAATAACAAATGATAATGACCATTATTATCAACAAAATATGACAAATATATATGCAAAATCTACCTTACTTTATATATTATTAAGGGGGTGTGTGGTGGAAATTCCTTTTTCTCACAAAGTATTGGAATGATATCATAAATTATACCAGGCTTTTTAATATACATATAATCAAGTCCTCTGTTTGAATAGACATGAAAATTAATTCTCATATCAAATGAATAATAAACAAATTTACATTACGTACTCTAGGGATTGCGTATCAGGGTTAAAGTATTTGATGAAAATTATGATACGACGGGAATCCCCTTCAACTTGTGGGAACCATGTCTAGGTATCAAATAAACAAAATTGAAAAATGAGAAATACATGTTCATCAAGATTATAGATGCTTGACGAAATTATTTTTGAATTGACGAATAGTTTCGTCATTTTGCGATTGTGCCAAAAATTTCATATAAACACCAAGAAATTTTTCTATAAACTTAGGCAGCATACTCCATAGAATAATATTCTAATTCAAAATTAATTTCGTCACTAATAATTATAGATCAAAATAATTTCGTCAAGAGTTTCGTCATTTCGTCAGGTTTAATTTCGCCTACTAATAAAATCAATTTCGTCAAGCATCACTAATCAAGATGTATAATAGATTTTTAAAATACTAAGTACTACTTTGTCATTAATTGGTCTAACTGCCACTTCCATAAAAAATTTCAATTCATCTTGTTTTGCAGCTATTTTGGTGTAAATTTCTCCTATCGCTATTCATCGCAAAATTTATTGGTAATACAAAGCTTATTACGAAATGAAAAAGATAAAATTTTACATTTAGCTTACTTAAGTCGATAAAGTTATCCGTTATTGGAGTGTCTGGCCTAACAGTATTATTTTGGCGGTTTACAAAGACCCAGAACCTTATTTGTTCAGCCGAATACCCAAATTCTAAAGCAACCTTGGATTTGAAAGTCCCACACGTTTCACTTTTCAAAACCTTAAATTGTGGAACTTTAAATAACAAATATTGTTGATCATCGAAATTTGCAAGATCAAACCCCTGATAACGCGCAAAGGTATCTGGAGTTACAATCTAATGATAAAAATTAAAAACTTGAAAGTTTAGTTTATTATGAATAATGTAAATTTATTAATAAGATTATCATATAATCACTTTAATAAACGAATAAAGGGCATCGGTTGGGTCCTCTAATATGCGAACAAATGCCGTTATATTACAAGTTTTATTTACTATTAGTGAACGAGTGGAGTTCAAACCAAATCCCCGATTTGGTTGTTTGGCGATGAAGCGATGATATGCCTCTATAATCAAAAAAATAAATGTTAACGGCATAAACTACTTAATAATGAATAATTTACACGTACGATAAGAAGCAGATGCTGCTGTTATGTCTTTTGGATTCCATAAGAGAAAAGCAAATTGCACATAAGAATTCCAACCGGCAGGTGCTCCTTCTGGATCAGCAAACTCAAGACAAATTGAGTCAGGAGTAATATTTTTAATTGAAAAAAACGATATACGAATACGATCAAGCGAAATACGCCTAAATTTAAGTATAATCTGATTAAAATATAAACCAATATTTAAGTTATATATTTAAACGAACTTACCATTTCCAACCTCCAGCTTCAAATTCGCGACTTACCCTCTTTTCCAAACCATCCCAACCTGTGATTCGCCACGTATAATATTGGAAATCTTTAATTTCAAGATCAGGATTTGGCATAATATTGTTTGCAATAGTTTGGTCTACAATTTGTGAATATAAATATATACATAAAGGGAAATGTTAACATAGTAATGCGATTATAAGATTTTTCAAGACTAGATCAATATTAGGATTTACAATGCGGCAAAACATACAATCTACAATCAAATTATTCATTTTTATTGAAATGAGGATAAAACGAGAAACGATTATAAATTTTGAGATAGATTAAATTAAGTAATAATTAAGATGCTATATTTAATTAGTTAGCTTCAATGACCTTCCAAATTTATAATTTGTGCTTTTTTTTTTTTACACTTAAGCTATTACTTTGATGTGTAACTGTAGATCAGATATGTATTTAGTATTGATGTAACTCGATTCTTGTAATTTGTCTTCCTCCTATATAGTCACCTCCTATATAATCACATCGTAATAAAACCTTTTTATAATCACACCAAAATCTGCAAAAACTTTACTAATAAAATTATAAAAAATACCTTTTTATAAGCACATCATAAAAAAAACCTTCATACAATCACATAATTTGCATGATACGGACTGCGTGATTATAGAGGAGGAAGACAGTAGGTGATCTTCTCATGATTTAGAAACATACTAATTACAGTATATGAATTTGGTACGCATATTCGAATATGCATCTACAACTGCAACGACTGCTATGGTTTTAAATACGACAAATCGAGTATTTATTTAAATTTTTTTCTATTAAATATAAAATAAAATTTAATAATAATCAATTTTTTAAAAAATTCTTAATTATAGAAAATAATGCAGATGTAATAATAATTAATGATGATAATAATATTGATAAGGAATATTATTACCTTGAATCTAGTATTTTATTTCAAATGAAAATAAAATGCTTATATCAGGAGAAAATAGTTTTTTGAATATTGAAGTTGGTGTACTAGTATTACAAAGCTCATGGATAGAAAAGGAAGAATAGCATACATCAAATCTTGATAATATAAATTTAAATATATATATATTAGAATTTTGTATTATATGCATATAATTATAAAATAATAAATTTATCTGATATATTAACTTTTAATTAATAATAATATACTTTAGCATGAAAATATAAACTTAGGAATCATCTAATTTTTTATTTGAAGATTCAAGTCAAGCAAGCTGCTCCTTTATATTTATCGAAGAGTCAAACCAAGAAGATTATTTACCCATTAAAGATTTAAAGTCAAAGATTAATTAAAGCAAATTAAGTACAAATTATAACTACACAAACCTATACGTGATATAGCAAAACAACATATTGAAAAAAGTTATCGAGTTATTTGTAATATTGTGGAATAGCATTAAAATCTAAGCGTTCTTTAATTTTTAGTTCAGGAAACTTTGTTAAAATTAGAGTTCCAAATATCAATAAGCTAAAGATGGATAGAAGTTCTTTACCTTGTAAAGTAATTCAGAAAAAGCCCAATCTTTATTTCTATCAAGTTGGATACGAATTTGGAATTTTAGATATATGTTTTTAGCCAATGAATTGGAACCTTTAGGTATGTTATAAATGGAAAATAAGATTAAAATAATTAATAATCCTAATCAATTTAAATTTCTTTTTCATTTATAACAGGTACATATGAATACTCATCACTTGATATTATTCCACTTGGTAATTTTATATTATTAAGAAATACAAGTGCGCAGCAAAATTTGACATGCCCAATTTGACAAGTAAAGATGAGCAATTCCGTATAGTATAGGTCGAATTTTAAATCTATACTATACTGATCGAGTGTAATATATACTAGCGTTAGGGTTAGGAATTATAGCTGATCAGTATCTGGTATAGTATAGATTTTAAATTTGGCCTATATCGCTAGCATGGGGGACTTTCTCATTTTCGGAAATACATGGTTTATTATAGCCAATCAAAATCATTGTTACTATCGAAAAATGCAGATTAGAGGGCCAGATTTAGGTCAGCGATAGTGAACAAGAGAAGGAATACATAGGTCAAGTTTATGAATATAGGGAAAAGGGGGTTCAAGGAGAGACAATACAAAAGTATAATTAAATAAAATAAGTCATGAGATACGATATAACAAGCACTCACTAAGGAGTCTTTATTATAAAGGAGGAATCATTAAGATATTATCTGATCTCACTTAACCTAATAACCTAACGATACTGAAGATACATTAAGAGTGAATACATTGGGTTTATATACATGTTCGATACGCATAATTAATTAAACTACACAATTGTCGAATCAACTTCCTTCCTATATTACTAATCTTTAATTCCTTCAACACCAATAAACTTCCCTTCGCATACTATCTGTATTAAGACATTACACCCGAAACATTAATCTCGAAATCCGCCTTTCTAACTCGTTATTGGGCTAGCAGATTTGCGATAATATTTAAAGGCTTTACGCGCTTAGTATTGTTCATGCATCGAACCAATTCAACTTCACGCGTCACAGATTAAACTAGTATGAAATTCAGGTATAGTAATTATACATATCTATAGAAGGACAAATGTAGAAATTGGGATAACTATAGATAGTAATAAGAAAGATCCATCGGAGTTAACTCAATATATGATCTACATACTGCATAAATTAAATTCTTTGATATCTATATATGTATATTCTTCAAAAGATATTTAATTCAATAGAGTGTTTTATTATGTACGATAAAAAAGTTTAAGAATATTAATAAAGAACGTGTAACCTCTTATTAAAAACTTTTCTAATAAAGTTTCTATGCTTGTAAATTGTTTTATAATCTGGGTGAAAAGTTTTATTATTCTAAAACGCGACTTATTATACTTCGAATAATAGTAATATATGGGGCGCAGTCAATTAAAACACGGCTTATGGCTTTTTTCCATTTTGAGAAAATCACGTTTTAAATTTAGTGTAACAACAACAATGATGATCTATTATTAGTAGAACCTGTTTGATCTACATGAATTAGCCAATCATACGAGCTCTTTTCTATGACTATGCAGCAAGGATCAACAAGCTAATTTCTAAAATCTATTTTTAGATAGCTTCTAATTACATACGGCATTTAGAAAAATAGGCATCGACAAAAATTTTATTATGCAAATCGATGCTTTAAATGCTAAATTATATAGTCAAATGCATGCTTTAATTGATAGTATTGTTAACTCATTTTTGCAAAAAATGCCATAAGCCGTGTTTTAATTGACCGCTCCCCATATGAATTACGTCTATTGATTGCCTGCGTGGTTCAATGATTATCCATCTGTTTATATCATGTGCTGAAAATGTGATTTCTGATTTCCGAAAATGCGAAAGTTCTCCATGCTATAATTTCCTTTAAAAGTATTATTACAGCTGATTTTGAAAATTAGTGGGACACGTGATGAATTTTGTGATGATCGTCAGCAAATTTCGGTAATAATATAGTTTTCGATAATGTAATTTTCGGCCGTACAAAGCATACCGCGATAATATATCGGCCAAAAATTATATTATCGAAAAACTACACCTGATACTGTTATTACCGAAAAATAATTACCGAAATTTGGATGACCATCACAAAATTCATCACGTGTCCCACTAATTTTCAAATCAGCTGTAATTTTGAAAACAGACTCGCTTACTAAAGATCTAACTATAAAAAAAAAAGGTAAAACTTTTTTGTTTTAGAAATTCTTATATAATATAAGCGACAGCTAAATTAAAAAAAATTCTATAGCTTAACCTTAAGATTATTCCTCTGTTTTCGTGATTATTTGATTGTATATAGAACGAAAGGCGTGGTTTCTGTATCGTTCCATTTCTATTTCTTTTCCTTCTATACTTATTTATTTCTATTTATAGGTTGAATATGTATTCGATTCATCATTTTCATGGCAGCCAATTCGTTTAAAGTCAGATGATATATGCAGTGTATATGCTTTGAGTGATTGAACAATCGGATTTAAAGCCCGCTATGCTGTATTACCCGTTTCTGACGAGAGTTTTCCATTTTTGAAAATGACGATTTATTGTTTGTGAAACCTAAATTTTTGCCCCTGAACTTTTGTTTATTTTTAGACATCAATTCTGCTTACTTAAAATAATAAACAAATACAAAATAGGCAACTGACTAGATTTCGGTATAATTTACCCTATCTGTTATAGCTTATCTCGTAACACTAATGTTACATATTGCTGACTTGTTAATTATATTGTATAACAATGCAATAAAATAATATAAATACACAATATCGATGTGATGTAGATGTATTAATATCTTTGAATTTTTTTTTCATAAATCAAAATGTTAAACGAAAGCTTGACAAAAATAATCGATGATTTCAATCAACTAAATTTCACTAATTGTCAAAAATTGGCAGATATGAACGATCCAGTCGGAATGTATTGGCTTGGATACTGCTACGAATATGGAATTGGGATTAAAAAGGATGAAAACAAGGCATTCACATGCTATCAAAAATCAGCAAGCATGAATGATTCTAACGGAATTTATCAAGTTGGTCATTGTTATTATATAGGAATTGGAGTCGAAATCGATATGCATAAAGCATTTACATATTATCTGAAATCTGCAAAGGCAGGTAATTCTAAGGGGATTTGGAAAACTGCCATTTGTTACAGATATGGGCTTGGCGTGGAAGAAAGCTTTGATAAATTTCGGGAATGGATCAAAAAGTATGTTAAATTTAATTTATTATTATAAAGTTTGAATTTATTTAAATCAAATCTCTAATACAGTTTAATTATCAGGGAGTAAGCATAAAGAGTATTTATTGATCTATTTATTAGCAATTCAAGTTCATAAATATTCATTGTTTGTTATTTAGCCCGTAAGTATAAAGAATATTTAATAACTTAACGCAAAACAGTTCACAAACAAGAACATTTACCGTTGCGTACAAATCATTTAATTCGCATTAATCATTTCATTCAGTGAGTGAGTATAAAGAATATTTAATAATTTTATGAAAAAAAAGAAAAACAAGTTCACAAAACAAGAACATGAATACTTATTTACCATTACGTACAAATCATTTCATTCGCATTAATCAGCATGTGAGTATAAAGAACATTTAATGATTTTACTACATAAACAGCAAAACAAGTTCAAAAAAACAAGAACATAAATACTTATTACCATACGTACGAATCATTCGCATTAATCATTTCATTCAGTTCGTGAGTATAAAGATAATTTGATAATTTTTCTACACAAAAAAACAAGTTCACAAAACAAGATAAATAATTATGTGTCATTACTTACAAATCATTTCATTCGCATTAATCATTTCATTCAGTGAGTGAGTATAAAGAACACTTGATAATTTTACTACACAATAACAACATAATAAGTTCACAAAGCAAAAACATAAATACTTATTTACCATTACGTTCAAATCATTTCATTTACATTAATTTAGTCAGTGAGTATAAAAAATATTTAATAATTTTTTTTACTACATAAACATCAAAACAAGTTCATAAAATAATGGCACAAACACTTATTCACCATTACGTGCAAATCTTTTTATTTAAATTAATCATTTCATTCAGCTTGTGAGTATAAAGAACATTTAATTTTACTACATAAAAATAGCAAAACTAGTTCACATATTAAATGCATATTTACTATTACTTACAAATAATTTCATTTTATTAATTTAGTCGGTGAGTATAAAGAACATTAAATAATTTTACTAAATGAAAAAAGCAAAACAAGTTCAAAAAAACAAGAACATAAATACTTATTTACTATTATGTACAAATCATTTCATTCAGAGAGTAAGTATACAACATATAATAGCTTTACTACATAAACAAATCACAAAACAAGAACATAAATACTTATTTACAATTACGTGCAAATCATTTCATTCGCATTAATCATTTCATTCAGTCCGTGAGTATAAAGAACATTTAATAATTTTACTACATAAACAGCAAAACAAGTTCACAAAACAAGAATATAAATACTGATTTACCATCACATACTAATCATTTCATTCGTATTTAGTCGGTGAGTATAATAATTTTACGAAATAAAAACAGTAAATTAAGTTCATAAAACGAGAAAATAAATGATTACTTACAAACATTTCATTCGAATTAATTTAGTCGGTGAGCATAAAGAAATATTTAATAATTTTACGATATAAAACCAGCAAAACAAGTTATTTACCATCATTTATAAATCATTTCATTGGCATTAATTTAGTCGGTAAATATAAAAATTATTTATATTCTATATAAAACCTTAAATCACAGATGCGAAATAAAACATTAAATATTATTATAGACATTCTGAATACGGAAAATGTTCACATTGCAAATATTATAACACGAAACCTGCGTGGTGCCTATCATGCGACCCTGATAAAGCAACAAGATGGACAAGTGGACATAAGGATATTGACGAGTGCATGAAAACATTCCAACTTAGGACCTTTGCATATGAAGAAGCGATTGAATGGATTCCATTTAATAGATTATTAAATGTTAAAGAAGTCGGTAAAGGAGGATATGGCTCAGTATATTCAGCACTCTGGTTGGATGGAGAACGAAAAATTAAAGAAAATTTTTTTGGTAATAAGTATAAAAGATCACGTGAACCAAAAAGCATCGTCGCATTAAAGACATTGACCAGATTTAAGGAAAACAAATTTGATAGTTTAAACGAAGTAAGTTAATTTACTATTTTAATAAATTTATCTAATATAATCGTTTGAACTAATGAATTGTTTAACCCATAAGTTTAAAAGACTTGTAAAATGTAAATTAAACTATAGTGAGCTCGCAATATATGGAATAACACAAAATACAGAAACAAAAGAATACTTTATGGTATTTCAATATGCTAAGAATGGGAGTCTTAATAAATATTTGAAAAACAATTTTACTAAACTTGCATGGAAGGATAAATTACAAATACTTAAAGATGTTTCATATGAGTTACATCATATTCATGATTTTGCAAAATATATTCATGCAGATTTTCATAGTGGCAACATTTTGTTGCAAGATCAACAATCTAATATAAAATCTTATATCGCAGATCTAGGATTGTCTAGAAAAGAAGATGAAAAAGATTTAGGAGAGATTTGTGGAATTATGCCCTATGTTGCACCAGAAGTTTTATTAGGCGAGCAGCAGTTTACACAAGCAGCAGATATTTATGGGTTTGGTATAATTATGGTAGAAATGTCGACTGGACAAAGACCTTTTGATGGACATGAATTCGATACAAAACTTGCAGTCAAAATTTGCGAAGGATTACGACCAGAGTTTGCGCCTGGAACTCCTAAATGCTATATTGAATTGGCTGATAAATGCATGAATTCTGATCCTAAAAAACGACCTAGTGCTGAAGATATTCACAGAACAATAAATGATTGGCTTAAGAGGATAGCTTTTTCATATTATGAAGAAATTAAAATGCAATTCTTTGAAGCAGATAAAGTTATTAAATCATTACTGATATCAAAGCATCCTGATGAAATGTACACTAGCAAAATTATTAGCACAAAATCAATTTCAAATGCGATTAAAGGTATTTATTTTTTAACTAATATATTAATGTTATATTAAAATATTTAAAATAATATTTTTGTTTATTTAGATTCATCTCGAAATTGATTCTGCTCAAACTAATCTTGATAATGAAAACACCGGTATGTATATAACCAATAAATCAATTTCATCTATTTTTACTGTTTATAAATATAAGGCGAGACTTTAAATAGTATCTTTTAAATGCAGTGTACAACGCTTAAAAACTAAAATTAGGCTGATCATTAGCTGAATATGGATTAAATCGTTAAAACGAAATGATAACTATTACTATTATTCAAAATAATTAATTAAAGTTAGTAAACTTAAAAAATTAAAATACGAATATTGTATAAGGAAAATAATCGAAAACTAGTCAATATTAAAATAAAATGTTAATTTTCTTTTTATCTCTTCTTTAAAAGTTTCTCAAGTCAGTATATTGGGGTCAGGCACAAAATTAAAATGTTGCTTAATGATGTCAATTTCCGGCTCGATTTTCACAATCGGAAATTCTCCGTTTTTTTTATACACGCAATATAAATAATTCAATAGTTTGATAATACTACAGCGACTATGATTTCTAAGTTTCGGCTCGGAAAACATCGCCGGAAAAAAAGTAGATCACATCCCACAGTAATGAAAAAATATATTTACTTAAATAGTTGATATAGGAAAAGGTGGCAAAAACGATCCTCGGTCCCGTGATTTCGAGCAATATATAGCTTCGTAGATCATAAAAAATTTCATAGTTTAATGATTATGTAATTTATATTCTGGATTTTATTGGACACAGTTTCTCGGGACCGAGCACCAAAAATTCACCTTATAGGAAATTACTACAAAACTCCACAGCATCATTTTTATTGAACTACTGTGTTATAAAGCTTAAATGTTTAGATCCATGAGCTCATGTTCTTTATATAGAGTAGACTGTATAAAAAAAAGTCAATTAAATAAAATATTAGATCTTGAAATTTTTTTTAATTAATATATAAACTTTAGTATGTATTGATATTTTTTTTTTGTTTAACAAAAAAAAAAAACCTCAAAATATTCAAAAAAAAATTAATAATAATAATATAAAAGAACAAAATGCCAATTCCCATCCGTGATAAAAGACAATTCAGCAAAAAGTACGTGACATAGCCAGAATTACATAAAGCCAACTGGCATTATGATCCGCCGTAAAAAAAAATTATTGACAATGATTTTAGCTTAATTTAGGTCAAGTTTTAAAAATGATCAACGTATTAATTCCGAATTCACAAATGAAATACACGTAATATTTCTTAATATAAGATATAGTGAAAATTTTTATTTTTCCAATAACTTCACCATAACAAAAGTAATATAAAATTTTAAGTTTCAAGTTCCGAAAAAGTTTCGGATGTGGTTTCGAATTTCGGATAAGTTTCAAAATTATAATCCGAGACCCAAAGCTTTCGAATTTGGCAAAAAAGATTTCGATCACCAACACTATACAATACTAATGTCAAGCATCTGATAAAATCTCATAATATAAAATATTCACTAGATTAGGTATATGTGTTGCTTGAAGCATCTCTGAAAGTGTTTGGCTGGTCGCCCTTTCAATTACAATTTTGTGTGTATCGAATATTGGATGTTCTGTTGTGAACCGTAATTTCAAAGGATCTGTGCTTAGATGAGCAGCAACGCGTTTAGCGACCTTACAGATATAAAACAAACGCAAATTAGTTAAATTAAGTGATTAAACTATATGGGAATTATGATGTGCATCAAATTTCAGACACTCCCACAATAATTGCATTCCGATTGTGTTTAATTTTGGATGCGGTTAAAACAAAATATATGATATGCATAATGCATAAAGTAATCCTAACTGCATCAAAAAACAACTGGACATCTTAATTGTTATAACTTTTTACATTGGCCATAATTAGAAATGTTGAAGAAATTTAAATCCACAAATATAACCAATTTCACCAATGGTGGTGAAAATATTTCAAAAATATCTATAGTGGGAGTTGACTTATTTAAATTTAAAAAATAATTTCAACGTACATCATCATATGTGTATTTCTTATTTAAAACTAACTTGAATTCGGGTTTTTGTTCCTGATCTTTATATCTCTGTTTAAATAGAACGACAATACGCATAGACAATGACTCATAAAATGCAGCAGCGGTAAATTCTTGTCTTTTACTAGAAGCAGGAAATTCAAATAAATAAAAAGCAGGACAATTTTAGGTCAAGAAATAGCTTACTTTTCTTCTGTTAAATCCTTTTGGAAGCAAATTATATCACCATTTTGTATCTCAGATTGTTGAAAAGTCCATTTGGGATTCATTCTTTCAATCGTACTTGGTGTTACTTCCTATTTTTTTATTTGTTTTTTAACAAATGAAAAGACCATTATTATCAACAAAATATGACAAATATATATGCAAAATATACCTTACTTCGTATATTCTCAAGGGTGTGTGTGGTGGAAATTCCTTCTTCTCGCAAAGAATTGGAATGATATCACAAATTTTATCAAGCTCTTTAACATATAAATGACCAAGTCCTCTGTTTACATAGATGCGAATATTAATTCTCATCTCAGATGAATTCATATACTTAATTTTACATTACATACTCTAGAGATTGCGTATCGTAATTAAAGTATTTGATTAAAATCATTATATGGCAGGAATTCCCTTCTGTATGTGGGAACCATGTCTACGCATCAAATAAACAATAATCAAAATAAGGAAAATTACAAGCAAATAATAAGTATAATAGAATTTTTAAATACAAAATACTACTTTGTCATCAATTGGTTTATCTGCCACTTCTAAAAAAAATTTCAATTCATTTTGCCGTCCAACCATTTTTATGTAAATCTCTCCCATAGCTATTCATCACAAAAAAGTTAATACAATATTTATTACAAATTGATAAAAGAACAACGCATTTTAAATATTACTTACTCATGTCGAGATAATTGTCCGTTATTAGATCGCCTGGCCTAAATGTTTTATTTTCACGATTCCAAAAAACCCAAAACCTTATTCGTTCAGCCGAATACCCAAATTTTAATGCAACCATGGCTTTGAAAGTCCTATACGTTTCACTTCTCAAAACCTTAAATTGTGAAATTACAGATTGATCGTCGAAATTTGCAAGATCAAATCCTTGATGACGAGCAAAGTTATCTGGAGTTACAATCTAATGAAAGTTTAGAATGTTATGAAATAATATAACAGATAAACTCATTATTAACTCACGTAATGTTGTCACATAATTACTTTAGTAAACAAATATGGAACACTAGTTGGGTCCTCTAATATGCGGACAAAGACCGTAATATTACAAGTATCATTTTCTATTATTGAATGAGTGAGATTCTCTAATGGGACGAACAGCTTATGCAGGTCATAAAACCATCTAATTCCCGAACTTGAATTTTCAGCAGTGAAATAATGATGTTTATCTGTAATCAAAAATTAAATTATTAATGACATGGGTTGTCTAATGATGAATATTCATACGAACTGTACGTACGTACAATCAGAAAAAGATGATATTGGATTTTCTGGATTCCATAAGAGAAAAGCAAATTGCACATTGGAATTCCAACCAGCAGGTGCTCCTTTTGGATCAGCAAAATCCAGATAAATTGAAATATAGTCTGGGTTATTACTTCCAGTAGGATAAAGCAAAATACGCCTAAATTTAAGTTTATAATCTAATTAAAATATAAACCTACTGTATATTTAAGTTATATATATAAACGGACCTACCATTTCCAACTTCCGGCTACAAATTCGCGACTTGTTATCCTCTTTTCCAAACCACTCCAAGCTGTGATTCGCCACGTATAATATTGGAAATCTTTAATTTCAAAATTAGGATTTGGCATAATATTATTTGCAATAGTTTGGTCTACAATTTTAAAACACAAGTGAAATGTTAATATCGTAGTACAATTATAAGTTTTTTTTTTCAAGGTTAGCTAATATCAAGATTTTGATACATTAATTACAATGCTATATAACATACAATCTATAATTAAATTAGTCATTTTTGTTGAAATGTATTTCGAGAAAAAAAAAAAAAGTGAAAATAAAACAAGACCATTTGTATGTATTACTGTATACGTAATTATAGATACCATCTTTAGATTACTTAGCCTCAATGAACTTCCATATTTACCCTTTTGGTCGGAAAGTATTTACCGGTGTTACGACTGGGTGGTTTTAGCTCCGATCGTAGACTATTAAGGAGGTTAAATGGTTTAAAACGATAAACTAACACATAATTACGGGTATAAGGGTTCTTCTTTATTAACTAAATCAATACATCGGATTATAACAATAATACTAAATACTATCTACAATCGTTCAAATACTTGTTCCCTACTCACCTAAGCAGAAACTAAATCTTTATATACTTGTAAATTTCACCTGGAGACTTAAACTCCCACCGAGAGTCTTTCCCTCCTTCCGAGAACCTTGATTAACATTTAATTAGTACAACGTTAATGACTTTGATAAAATGTTAATTATTGGCATCAATTAGGAAATTTTTGTCACAGCTAATGTTGAAAATAAAAACTTATTAAAAATTACTTATGCTTTTGTTATTAATAATATTCTAACCTAGCTCTAAGGAAAAAAATCAGCAAAATTACATCCTAAAAATTTATAATGTCACATCAAAATAGATCAAATTCGATTTCATCAGTGACAATTAATGATGCCTGATATCTTACGAATGACGAAACCTATAACAAATGATGTTTCATAATGTAAACAATTAGTCTATGAGAAATAATCTGTCTATCTGCTTTTTAAATTAATTTTTCTTTCTGACACAGTGATGTCCGAAAAAGTCTGACATTGGATAAAAATTACTTCATACATATATGAGCTTAATTTTTAATTCTCGATTATAAAGTATTGTCTTCATATAGACCGATGAAACTTTATACTTAACGAATAAATGTAATTTTTAAAAATTAGGATTTAGGATATCCAGAATTCGCTATATAAAATTTTGTTGAAGAGAATCAATTGCATTTTAACATTTATTTATTGTGGCTTTGGATCATTCGGAAGTATGTTATTGAATGGTATTAAAAGATATTGTTCTTCAGTGTTAAGCAACGATAAACATATTCTTATTAATTTTCATTTTTGAAAACGTTATCTATTCTGCTTCACAATATCGGTACAGCATATCTACACTACTGACTATTTACGAGAAGGAGCGAAAATAAGCATTATGATCCAGGTACTTTAATATTTCTTTAACACTGTAGATAAAAAATCGAATCAAATTTTACTTAGAACGTTAAAAAAACATTACTACTTTAATGATTACCTTGAAATTGCTCTAATGATGTATTTAAAAAATCAATCTTTTTCATTTAATAGAAGATCATAATTTACTTCTAAATTATGCCTCAATCGTTTCCAGCAATTTTCATTGAAAGGTCTTGCTAGATTTATAGAGTTTTTTAAACTATCGCATCGATTAAGGACCTCACAATTGAATTTAACGTTTCCGTTTTCATCCACTTCTTGACACATGCCATCAAGTTTTTCCTCAATGGCCTTGCGCCTATCAGCCTTTATAGTTGATGTATAATCACCATCTTCCTTAATACGTTGCCTAATTTCTTTCGTAAGATAACCAACATCAACTTTGACTTTGTTCGTTTCATGCCAAATTTCGTAATCTTCGAGGGGTATATGTGTTAGTTCTTCTTCTAATGGCCTAATTAGGTCAAGAAAATAATATTTATTTTCTTGATGGTTAAAGGCTGATGCAAATGGAATAAGCTCAATTATAATGTTTGGTCGAAAATATATTTCTTTCAATTCATTTTGACTATAATTGAATCAATTATTTAAGTATTTAAAAAATGCTACACGCAGAATAAAAGTATAAACGAAAATTGAAATATTAACTTACTTTACAGCGTGAACTTTTAAGCAAGGTCCACAGCATCTTACGCCGCGTGGCCAAAAAATTTTACTTAGATATCCTTTGCGACAACAATAGAAGCATTTATCCACAGTTAATAATTTGGTATAAGCATTCTCTGACATGCCTCGTGGAGGTGGAAGTTTCCGACAAGGTATGTAATTATGTCGTGCATTACACCAAATTTTTTGAATATATTTTGATTCACAACAAAGATCTTTATTTAATGTTCTACAAGTTGAAGATAACGATAGTAAGTCATCCGGTGAAAGATCATTACATATCTGAACGAATATTTCTAAAGGAATAATTAAAAGGAAGGGATTAGTTTTTTCCATTATAATTTTATGAAATTTTATGAAAAATTCTAGAAAGAACGTGAAGAGCGTATGTAGCTATTGATTTGGTCAAATATTTATTTAGAACGCGATAATTTTGTTTATTTCATTTTTTTTATTGGAGTTAATATCACGCGTAGCAGCATTGATGTTATTATTTATATTATATTGGCGTGAAATTTTTTGGTCGTGACATTTTGCATAAATGATGTTGTTATTTTATGCAGAAATATCAAGGCAAAAAAATTTACATGATCATATTACATGAACAATAATATACCGTAAATAAGTCGAAAAGCATAGGTGCGCTTGGTCATGTGGATGGAATAATTCCGGATAGCCAAAGGTGCCGGTGGTTTCCCGCCTGCTCAAAGCAGGCCGGCTGTTAAATAGGAAAATGGCAGAATCAGGAGACTGTTCCACCGTGTGTGGTGGGAAGGGTTGGGTCGAGAAAATTCAAGTTAAATGAATTAGATCTGATGAGAGAGAGCGTGTGGAATTGATTCTCTTTGACGACCCTATTTATATCAGTCGTATGGTGGCTTTTCGGTTTGCATGAATTTGTGATTTGACGTTGATTTCATTTACCGACTGATTCTTTATGCGTGTGACCGGGCCGGTTCGGGCACGTGTGATACCAATCTCTCGATTTGCATGAGTTTGTGATCTGACGTTGATTTCATCTACCGATTGATTCTTGATACGAGTACCGGGCCGGGTTGGGCACGTGATATATGTCCCCTGACCAATGCTCCCTGTCTTTTCGATCAGTTGACCCTTGTCAACATGCATTAATGAAAATGTCAAAGAAAAACTTATATATTTAATTAACAAGTTTACATATTTTATTTAATGAAAAAAAATTTTTTAAAAAGACCATTTAATGAAAACAATTTATTTTTATTCAAGAAATTTTTTCTTGTATATAGTTGGCCCTATACAACGAACCTCCGATAACGAACTCTGGAAAATTATTCGCAATAAAAACGCTATGTGCGTTATATGGACTTTCAATTCGGTATAGAAAAGTTGATTGTAATTTTAAAAAATAACATTATATAAAGAACTAAGAAAATTTTTCCATACGAAAATGCAATAAGTATCGAAAAGTTATATTTAACGGATTATATAATGATATTAAAATTCTAATCAACCTATTTTAAAATATAATATTAATTAAGGACTTTTAATGAACTTGAATTATAACGATAATAAGTTTGATAATTATACTAAAAATTGGGATAAGTTATTCTTCAATCTGCTGAATATAATTTTTTCCTTTTTTTTTTTTAATTCCGTGCGCAAATACTGTAAGATTCAAAAACGAAAGTAATTAAAAGTGCAACGCAAAAGAAAAATCGACTTTATTATATATATCATTATTTTATTGTATTAAAATTTGTTCAACTAAGTAGTCGTCGGGACCATCACATGATCATCCGGAGCACAGCCTTGTACACATTTAGAGAATATAGTAAAAATGTATTGTATAGTTTATAAAGTATGTATATATAGGAATCATTATTAATTAATTATTAAAATGATGTAATGTACAGTTAACAAAACATGTACGTACGTACAGTACGTATGATATATAATAAATTATTATGAGTGCCGCTAATAAAATTACATTTCGGGCGGGCTTTTATGTTTATAACTTATTATTTAATTCGGGAATTTTCGTATAATAAATTGTAATTTAAGAATCCGATACATAATTTTCTCTCGATGCTGAAATATAGTTTTTCTTTGCGATTATTAATTAATGATGCATAAAATATACTTTGTATATATATCTGTTGACAATTATTTGTTTTTTTTTGTATTTTTTTAAATAAACTTTGCGCAATGGAATCAGATTTGGATTTGCCTACCAAAGAAAATTATAATTTAAAAACTGGTATTACTGAAGAGTTTTCCGATTTGGATGTTGACGAATATAATGAAACATGGTTTAACGAAGATTCAGATTCGAATACTGTAATATGATTAAATTTATAAATTGAATATTGCCAAATGCATTTTAACTTATAGTTTAATTTTTTTTAAGAGCGATATAACTGAAAATCAAGATTTACAAGAAGTGGCATTGTTTACGAAAAAATTACGTGCAAATGAAATTATTCATAGTGCACTACCCATCGAATATCCTGCGACATCCGAAGATGGAGTTGTGACTATTTTTAATGTTGATGGTTGGGATAATTATATGGATGCATTTAATAATATAAAATATTTTTTTTATATTATTTAATTTATATAAAATATAAAAGTTTTTAATTTATATTATTATTTAGATCCAGTACTCAATTAATGGTCGTGGTGGTGCTTCCACTATTCAAAATTGTCCTTTTTTTGGAAATATTTCTGTTAAAAAGGATGAACAAGGATGTCAAGGCATTAAATATTGTGAATTTAGTGACCCGACCTATCCATAATAATGTCGACGTTGATTCAGATTTTTATCGTAAAATGATTACAGATCAAGAAATAAATAGCAAAAAAATAAAAACTTATACATATTTTAATTTTTATTTAAATTGTTTAAATTATTTATATTAATAAAAATTAATTTAATTATATATTAATAAAGAACATATTTGGCCGCAAGTGAATCTCAATGCAAGTTTCAATGCAATGGCATTCTTTGTTCTGGATCTGCAAAGCTTGGAAAATTGTTAACTACTTGACAAATACTTCATCTTATTTTATTGATGTACTAAATATAGACAAAATGATAAATGGCATCGTTTTATCAAAATTAACATAAATGAAATTGATTTGTCTCTATTAAAAAAGCTATTTGCAGGTGAATTCATTGAAGAAAAAGATCAAGCAATTTGTACTTCAATTATTTTACGAAGTTGCAAAAGGAAACTATGCGGTAAGATTTTAAATTTATAATATTAAGTTATAATAACTTTTTGTAATTAAATTATTTGCAATTTGCAGAATTTCCTCATATTAAAGATGGCCAAATTACTAGAGGAAATATAGTTGAAAAAGCATGTTCAGTGCGGTTTATTATAATTATCCCATTGGATATATCAAGGTGTGCACTTATATGTATTGGCACTCATGATCATCCACCACCACCAGAAAACGTACCAGCAAATATTAAAAATACATTGCAAACTTTAATTAAACGGACCACTAATGATGATGAAGCTTTAACAGCACAGTCCTTTATTACAGGTAATATTATTTAATTTTATATATATAATTTATTAAAATTAAATTTGTAATTAAATAATATTAAATTTTATTTAAGGAAATTTTATAAAACTTCATTTAATACTGAAATACTTGGTCAAATCCATGCTTCACTTAATAATATTGACCGATTACAGTATTTAGTTAATAAAGCTTATAAAGAAATACATCCATATGGGCAAAGTATTATGGGCGTATGGTATAATATCTCACAAAAAATCAATAATTTACAAAAATATGTACAAAAAATTGGTATATATATAATGTTTTTAAATAATTTAATATTTATTGATATATATTTAATATATATTAATTTTATTTCAGAATTTTTTCATGACGGTCAAGTTATAATTATTTGTATGTTGCCAGAATTGGCATATTTGTTACAAAAATTATCTTTTTTTCAAATTGATATGAGTTACAAAGAGTTAAAGAATCAATTAACGAATTTGAGTGTAACTCTTATGATAAAAATCATAAAATTCGTTAAGTATATATTGATAATATTAATTATAACATTTATTATTTATTTAAATATTAATTTAAATTTTATTTATTTAGTTATGTCTTATTGTCGCATCTTTACAAATGTGTTTACAGCTGAAGGATATAAACGATTATTTCAAGTTTTATTTCAAGTAATTAAAGAAATTTCAGAAAAACAAATTAAACTTTACCATATTCATAATGAAGGATGGGCATGTATTGTGGCAGATTTAGATCTTGCTCAATTAAAAGGTTTAGGCATGGCTATTGAAGAAGTTGATTGTTCAAAAAATTGGAATACACATCTTTTATACATATTTAAATCATGTTTAATTCATTATAATCGGTAATAAAAAACAATTTATTAAATTTAATTTATAAATTTAATTTATTAAATTTAATTTATTAACTTAATTTATTAAATTTTAATTTATTAAATATAATTTATTAACTTAATTTATTAAATTTTAATTTATTAAATATATTTGTAGAAATATACAAAAAAAAAACCATTTTACTGAATATGCAAAAAGTTTAATGTATTCTATTCCTAATTGCGATGATGAAGAATCAGTATTTAATATTTTCGATCAACTGTTAAATTTAAATGAAGATAATATACAAGGTATATATATATATATATCTAATTATAATTTTTATTTATTAAATTTATTTACTAATTTATAATAATTTGGTTTAGAATGAGTTGATTATTATCGTAAACCTTATATTATAGCTTCTTTAAATTATCATTGTTCAAAAATTAATTACACTACATGGATTGAAGCTGGATAATACAAATGCAGCTGAAGCTGCTCACGCATATGCCAATCGGTCT
Organism: Gigaspora rosea; assembly: GCA_003550325.1. Lineage (NCBI taxonomy): Eukaryota > Fungi > Glomeromycota > Glomeromycetes > Diversisporales > Gigasporaceae > Gigaspora > Gigaspora rosea. The sequence goes on along the minus strand of QKWP01001254.1, from coordinate 49,356 downwards.
GAAAAACAATTAAAATTGCTTTCAGCAATTAATAAGTATTTAATTATTTTTATATATTTATTTTATTTATACTTAATAATATATGAATGTTGAGAGATTTTAAAAACTTTTTTAATTATAATTTTAGAGGAAAAAAATTGGATGAAATAGCCATTATTCGAATACAAGTTCATATAAAGTTCAGTGTACCAATTACACAATGTGATAATGGAGAAATTAAGTGTAAATTGGCTGTTATGACACGTAAAAGTAAATATATCGATATATATATATATTACTTTAAGTAAAAATTTATTTATTATATTAATATTTTATTATTAAAATTGTCATTAGAGAGCAAAAACAAATCTTCAAATTTTAGTAAGTCTCAACAAAAAAAAAATTGACAAAAAATCACAAAATATAATTACAATTCCTTCGGACTCGGAAAAAGAAATGATATCAAATACATAAGAGAGTTAAAATTGAGTTAGAAACGAATAATCAACATGAATTAAAAATTGAAGAACAAAAAATAATTCTCCAAGAACGAGCTATTGCTATTCGTGAAAGGAAGTAAAATTACGAAGAAAAGAAGCCGAAATAGAGGCTTTAGAACTAGCTAATAAAAAAATGAGAAATGAATTAGATCATATTGTCTAATTACTAAAGATGCGCAATGCGCAATATATATGTATTATTGTTGTTGAATGAAAAGTATGTAAAGTTCGTGAAACAAATTATTAAAAAAATATGTAATGTAGAGTTTGCGAAATATGTATGTATAATTTATGTTATACAACTATACAAACAACAGTATATAGTACATACATATAGGGGATACAGTACATATTTCTGTCATACCCTAAATATTATCATGCAAAGAAAGTGAACTTTTTTTTAAGTGTCGAACACGTTCACCACCGAGACTAAGAGTCCAGTGAGACACCTGGGAATAACTGTAAACAAAGTTTCCAGCTTTTCCCTACACGTATATTAGATAAGCTAAACAGGAAAAGTTTGCATTATTAAGGAAAGTTGTGCATAACTAATCCTTTCCTTAGGATCAGTAGACCTTAATGAGCGCCTTAAATAAGCCGTAGCAACCCTCTATTCCAGCTTTTCCTATTTGCCTAGAAATATTATCGAGCAAAAGAAAGTGAACTTTCCAAAATTATTGAAAGCGAGCAATCCAAAGCGCCGAACGTGTTCATTGACACCCAGAATAACTTTCTGGGAGAGAGTTGGTGTCTGCCAGACATTCGTATTTATATGACTTTGGGATCACATTTCTGCTGTGGCTTGTGTTACCTGTGGGTGCATGTGATTTGTTGATGCGCGTATGTAATTGGTGTGGCATATCACGTTTACCCGTGAATGGCGGTTTGTGCAACTTTGTATGTAACCATGCTTGCTATTTTCTTTTCTGGCAGAGCTAGGACTGGTTTGGATCGGGACCGACCTGTGATGATGTGGGCGCCGTCGTCATTAACCCCTTTATTTGAACTTTGTTGAAATGTTAAATTAATGCGAAATTGGTTAAAAGACCGCCGCGGTCCAGAACCGAAATAGGACCGAATAGAGCTAGACCGGACGGACCGATGATCAATATAATACTTTTTTGCTATAACGGTGAAATTAAGTTTGTCAGTATAAAGAATTACAATAATAATAATATTTGCCTATATAATATTTAATACGTTTGATAATTTTAGTTTACATAAATTATGGATTAGAAAATAGAAGTTTGCTATTTATCACCACCGGTGATCATCACCGGTGTTCAATTTACCAATTAAAATTCAGGATCAGGTGTAACATGTAGATCAATTTTTGTGTAACAAAAACAAAAAAATTTTGGTATAAACTATACCCCCTGCCCCATAGCATGGGGACATTCAATTCTGATGATTTCCGGGATCTATGTTACACAAGTATTTATATTGCATAGAATAGTAAAACCGGAACTTCACGTATAAGCAAACTTCTGAAAAAAACTAGTATCGGTGCACTATTCCACTAATTGAATAACCTCGTAGCAAACGTCTCTATATAAAACCAAGTTGCATCATGTTGCATCACGCCGTAATGAGAGGTCTGTAATCAATAGAAATATTATATACAGACAATAACAACGCTTAGTAGAAGTTCAGTGATGTTCTAACTTGCCGGAATGTTCTTTTTTCTAGATCCTTTTTTAAATTCGAAAGTAATTGAAGTTTTAAGACGTGTCGAACAAACCGTAGTCAACATGAAAAAAAGAAAATTACAATATTATATTTATTCTATGATTCTTATTTATTTTTCATACTATTTTTTTTCAATTAAAACGACGTATTTCATTTAGTTTCTTAAGTTTATTCATCACGAGGTTTCTTTTTTTTAGCTCAGGTAATGCTTTGCTTTCTACAATAATTATTTGCAATTTGTTTTTTCTTTAATATGTCTGATTTGTGTTTAGTTCGGCCAATTCACTGACTATTATTATTATTTTTTATTTAGGCCACTTCACTTAAACCAAGATGTTAAAGTAGAAATAGGAATTCGATTATTGTATTAAAATTAAAGATGACAATGGATTTTTAGTCAAATAAAATGTCGCTTACTACCAAGCCAACTATACTTAAAACGTTGACTGGCCTGCAAATAAGTTTATATTATTTTATGATGTGTATATTATGTATAAGTATTTCGATAGCCTATTTAATAAAAATATTTATTATTAAAGATTGTTTAACAACAAGAAAAACAAGGTTTAATTGTTCTCAAGCCTAATTTAGTGTATTTACCGAGTTCTTTTTTTTAATTCTCTAATTTTTTGCTTATAATGTCATAATCCTAAAATCTCATCTAGTTCTTTTTTGGTCTGGTTGCAGTCAAATTGCTTGGTGATTAGTTCTTCTTTCTTTTTAAGATATTCTTGGCTGTTGTTTTCACCGACCGGGATGATTTCTTCACCACTCACAAACTTTCCGAAGTAAGCAGAAATATACCCTGGATTATTGCTAGAAGAAAAGTTTCTGACTATCTAGAAAGTAAAATAATAAGAACCTCGGACATTATTTCATTTGTTAGCAGTAAGCTTGATTGATTTGCTAGTGATTGTGACGGTGCACACTATTAACGTTATTTGAGGCACTTAATCAATCTATCAAACAGGCCCACATTTTTATAAAAATAATTTAACAAATCAATTATTTTCAAAATAGTGGAAATATCAAATTTTTTTTAAAAAAAATATAATAATTGAATACTTGATTAGTTTAGAACAAATTTTATTGTCTAATTTGTGTAAGTGCATGTACGTACGAGCAATATTAATAATTTTACTATGATCAGATTTTTAATCGGTGAAATTAAAATATCGATTAAAATATCATATTACTTTAATTAATAAAGAACACAAAATTCTACAAGATTCACTTTGACATTGCACTTCTTTTCTAATTTTTTTTTAGCTGAAAACTCTTTGCAGAAATCATTTCTAAAAAGTTATGCTCAATTTTTTGCAAAAATTCGATTAACATTTTGACTGGTATGCTTGTCTAATTTTTTTTCACTTTGACTTATTAAATTAAATGACTTATTTCTTATACCAAAAAACTTTGTCACAAATGTTTTTGTTTTCTGTTTGCTTGTAGTAAATTCTGAAAAAAACACATTTGAAAATATTGTTAAAGGTGCTCTTAAGCATCTAAATTAATAGATCAGTCTTAATTTTTAATTAGTAGAATATAATTAGGATAATCAAGTAAGCTTGTTATCATAATGAAACAAAAATGGTTCTAACCATCTTTTTTTTTTATTATAGAGTTGTATTTATTGGCTAAAATTTATAATATATAGATAAATATTATAATAAACTTAAATTTTTAATTAAATATAAATTTATATTTTATTTTTAATTTATATAAATATTATTAATTTATTTTTATTAAAATTTATTAAATAAATTAAAATAATATAAATAAAATTATGATATAACTATCCATTGATCAATATTATTAATAGCTATTTGAAGTCTATTATCTATATTATTTTCTTCTGTTTCATTATTATTTTCATCATCTAATTCATTATCATCATTAATATCATCTGTATTTTCATTATCTAAAATAATATCTTCATCTTTAATTTTTTTTAATCCTTTTTTAAATGCTTTAACTTGATGAAAAATTCCTTTTTTATAATATTCTAAACAATGTCTACAACCTGATTCCATTAAATTATAACAATTATCATGGTAAGAATGTCCACAAATATATACTTTACTAGCTGCAGATCTAATTGGAATTTTACAATAATCACAAGTATCTAATAATGGTAAATGAGCTGTATGATAGTCAGTTGGTAAGCATTTAAGCTCAAGAGTTTCATTTAAAGTTGCTATAAAACATTTAATATCAACTTTTTTGTTTTTACTAGTAATTATTCGACTTTTTCCAAGATTTTGAAAAACTTTTTGAAAATGTTCTAATAAAAATAAACTACTTTTTTTTGTTAAATAATCTAATTGCTTTGGCTTATATGGATATGTTTTTTCAGTACGAAAAGCATTAAATAATTGATTATTGTGCATATCTAATAAATATGATTGTTCAATAATATGATCTGAAGTATAATTAATATTAATATTTGCTCGTAATCGACTATGAAAATTTTCAACAAAATAATCATTAAAATTAACTAAAGATTTTGATATTATATTTGCTAAAGGATGATTAATTTGTTGCCAATAAAGATAATCTGAAATAAAAGCTAATGGTGCTTTATTATAATTTTTTCGTTTCCATCGAAGTGCAAATGTCCATAATCGAAATACAGTATCAAAATATTGATTAAATTGTCCAGATCTAAAAAGAATTGCATATATATCCAAAGTTGCTGGTACTAAATTATCCAAAAGATCCAACATTATTCTATATTCTATATCTTGGCAATTATTTCCAAATTTTAATAAAATTCCTTGTGATATTTTTTTCCATCCATTATGAATTAATTCAAGTAATAAATTAATTCTCCAAGGTTTAGGTTTTTTTGCAAATATTTTTTTTTCACCAAATAAATAATGAAAAAATTTTTCAAAAAATGAATAATGAATAAGAATAACTTGTTCTCGAAAATTTAAGGAAATATGAAGAGGCCCAATAATTGGAACAAAATTACCAACATTGTCAGGAACTGGAATAGCATTAAATTCTTCTGCATCAATTTCTTTATAATAATGTGTCAAAATTTTCCGAATAAAATACTGTCCTGGCCAATCAGCAATTATTGGTATAACATTTTTTTGAAAATATGGTTGAAATGATTCTATTGAAGTAATCATTTTTAGTGCATCTAAATAATCATATGTTGATTTTAAATTTTGTTTTTGTACACCAATTATTTTTATATTTTTCATTGATCTTTCCTCTTTACGTTCACTTATTGCATCATCATAAATATGTATAGTAAGCAATTCAATTTGATCTTGATTGTTAAATTCAATATTATTAGCAATCCAATTTAATTTTTGTGTATTATAACTTATATCAAATGAACCCTTAATATTATTATATAAATATTTTATAATAGATGTGTCATCAATATTATGTGGATTAAAAAATGAGCAATTATTAAATAAATTATTATTTATAATTGCTAAAGCTGGAGTTGTATTGATAATTGGCTTTGCTACACATGTTGCCATATGATTTACAGTACTAAGTGATGTTGTATTTGGTCTACAGTTTCCATGAATATCATGAAAATCATCAATATTAAAGCAATAAAAGATATCTGACTAAAAATAATAATTTTAATTAATAAATTTAAAAATTTAAAATAAATAAAATTTTAAATTATTATAACTTACATTTAAATTGAAATATTCATCAAGTTTTGTTAAATGATTTTTTGCAATTTCTTTTTTGTATCTTTGAATTGTTTTTGTATGAACACTAAGCCCAATATTTGATAAAGTATTAATTCCAGAATTAGTCATTCCTGATGATTGTAAATAAAGACCAAGATCTAATTTAAAATTATTAGCAAACTTATTCCTTATTCCAACTAAAAGATGACAATATGCAACTACTTGTTTTTTTGCTTTTTCTATATTTTTATCAAGTCTTTTTTTTGGAATTAATGCATTAATTATTTCATTAAAAAATCCTTTTAATTTTGGCTCATTTAATTCTATTGTTTGTTGAAATTGTTCAGGATCTAATAAATATTCATTATTTTCTCTTTGATATTTTAATAAAATAGTTGTTAATAATTCTAATTGTTGAGAAAATGAATAATTTTGAACTATAAAAAAAATAAATTAATATTAAAAAAAATTAATTTGGCAGTATTTACAATTTATATTAAACTAGTATTGTTATAGAAATTTTAAAGATAATACAAATATAATAATATATAGCATTATTTTTAAGATCCTTATTTTATATAATACAGTACTAGTTTAATATAAATATAGATATTATTTTTTAAATTAAAATAATTATAATATTATAATTACCTAAATTATTTGAACTAGTTAATATTAAATTGTTTTGATGATTTTGATCAGTTAATGCTTCTATTTTTAAATCCTTTTGAATAATTAATTTAATCAACTGATTAAAATTTTCTTTATTCATTGAAATTGTATCATCAGTTATGCTAATTTCAATATTTGTAATTTGTTGATTAATTTCATTTAATTTATTTTCATAAATTAATTCTTCTTTTTGAGTTTTAATTACTTCTATTAAATTTACTAAATTATCAGTTTCCATTAAGTCCATAGAAACATTAGATTCATTAATTCTACTAGTTGATTTTTTGATTCTATTTATTGTAGATATTTGATGCCGATAAGAATCTGCAATTTGATTATAGCAAATAGAACATAATTTATCAAATCCAGGTTTAAGATCTTGATAAAATTCTCTATCAGGACAATTATCAATTTTATTTTTAAAATCATCTGTAATATTTCTCCAAGTTGTAATATGTTTGAAACAAGCTGAACAAATTTGTTGAATATTTTGTTGAGACATTTTTTTTAAAAAAATTATTAAATATGTTTATAAAATTTGAAAAAATTAAAAAAATATATAGTAAAACATATTGTATTTATATATTTTAAATGTAAATATACACTATATTATAATACTGTATTTAAATTTATTGTATGATATAATAAAATTTAATTTTAATATTATTAATAAATAAAATATATATGTAATAAACAACTTAATAAATATATAATATACACATATATGTATATTCATATGTAACAGATATTTAGAAAATTATACATAGTAATATAAATATATACTATTGAATATCTGATGTATTTCACTAGCAAGTAATTATAGAATAATTAAATCATACGATATATATATTTTTAATTAAACTTGTTATTTTATTTTACTATTTTAAATTTAATTATACAAAATTCAGATCTTTCTTTTTTTATAAATGGATAAAAAAAAGTGTCAGGGAAAATAGCTGTATGCAAATTCATACAGATTTTTCGTATTGCAAAATAAAAGATCAATAATTATCGTTATTATATTTATTAAAATTAACTAACAATTCTGGTTTTTTATTTAGCGGCACTCATATTATGGCGCATTTGTCAAGATTTTTAGTTAGGCTATAGTAACAATGCGTCTAACCAATTATAAGTTATTGTATAGTGGGTAAAAAAATATCAGTACAGTAGTACGGGTATAGATCAGTGGATGGATCAAATATTTTTCAGATGTTTTAGGGCCGCTATCGCGGCCCTAAAACACCTGAAAGATATTTGATTCATCCACTGATCTATATCCTACTATCGTGTCGACTTTTTTACCCCCGTACAATAAGACCTTAGATCAGATCACAAATTCTTAGAAATAGTGATGCTACTCAAGTAGAACCTGGGCGGGTTCACCTGTCGAACAATCCAAATAACACCCAGGTCACTTTTTGTCAAGATCTCTTAATCAAGGACGGTCTTTTTCATATATTTCTAAAGATAAAAAAACTGTAAAATAGTGATATAATATAGAGTCAAGCGTGACTATGTTGCGCAGCTAATATAGTTTTGATTGATTCTAATAAATGACCACTATTACAAACACATGCGAGAAAATTTTAACCGAATTACAGTTTGAAGCCAGTCTATTTCACAATGTGTCTACATCTTATTTGAAATTCTGTGGATTCGGAATACATCTAAATGGATTTCAATTAATTACGAAGAATCATTACAAACTTATTATTGCAGCATTCTATGTGCCTACTAATACAAATTTGGGAACTTCTAACTAAACAAAACTTCCATACTTCTATTAATTATAAGCGACACTTCTAACTCCAGAACTAAAATTACGTATTGGACCAAAGCTATTAAATCGGATGAATTGAAATCAACAAAAAAAAACAATATTTATAAAAATTAGTAAATATGCTAAACAATCAAAGTAAAATACTAAAAATAGCACTATACCTACATATTCGTCCGCTTTATCGTGTTAGCTAGTACACGGATACGAAGGTTTCTTCGAAATCCTTAGAATTCGAGAATATTCACTATGTTCAATGATTGTCTAATCAACAGTATGTCATGTGCATAGGGAGGTTGCTGCTGATTGGCCGATTCCCACATAATAAACCTGAGCTTTTCCGAAATTTGAGAAAGTCCCCCATGCTCTGCCCCATCCCAGTTCTCACCTTACCCTAATATTAAAGAGATTTAATTTTTATTTGTTTGTTTTGTTTATTTTGTTTTATGCATTGTAGATCACTGGTGATGATCACCAGTGGTGATTTGTAGTAATTTTCTAGAAAATAATATAGTATATTAATATAGCAAAATAACTCATTTAATTAACTTCGTAAATATGAACATTATAGTTTAAATCAGTTAAAAGATATTTGTCATTTTTAACCATTTAAGATTTGATAATTTGATTGAATAATATAATCATAATTGGGCATGCCAAATGTTCAATCTTGTACTGATTCAAGACAAGAATTGTCTTAATATATGAAAAAATTAAAGTAAATCAACAAAACGATTAGATGTTACTTGTATAGAAAAAAAATATAAAAAATAAAGTATACTAGTATCAGGTTATTTCCAATTGTAGTTTGAATGCTATTAGAATTATGCCATTCAGTATAGTGATACGGGTCAATGAAAAAATCGCGGCCCGAGTCCGATCCAAAAAAAACTCGGGCCGGTTGACCAGGCCGACCTTTTTCTAGTGTAATGTTTTCTGATCAGAATCAGTCAACATTAAACGTGTAACAAGCTATCAGGTAGTTTTTTATCGAATTCTAGTGATGTTAAATGATTTAATTTTTATTCTTTTTGTCCTTGAGAAAAATTCCAGCATATTAGTATTTCATGTTGATTGATTGTCTATGTCTCAGAACATTTTTATACTTAAATTATATTCGCTATGCAGTTTATCACCTAAATAATTTACATTATTATAAATGACTAGCCGATTTTTATTTAATTCCTGGCCTGAAATATACTTTAGAAGATAATCGATTCTAACACTTCTCTTATCAACCGGCCCGGCTCACAAAGGTGCGGGCTAAGGGTCGACCCGTCCATCGACCCGGCCGTTGGGCCGGGGTCGACCCGTATCACTAATTCAGTATGATGAAATTTTTTAAATTTACTAGTATTAGTATCTTAACATCACAATACAACAATAATTTTTTTCATTAAGTTTCAACAATAATTAATTATCCGTAATATGCTTAATAGAAAGTATGAAAATTTGATTTTAAAAATAAATTAGCCAAATTTAGTATGCGATATTTTGGCGTTGTAATCTTTAAATCCAGATGATCCACATTATATATAAATCCTTTATCAATGTGTACCGATATTGAAAAAACTGATAATCTATAATTTGACAATAATGGTACATTCATTACTTACATGCGGATTGAGCAGATTACACTTATTTCAGATTTGAACAATATACTATATTTGCAATTTGGATCACGAGTTTGAGGCAAGCTAATAATTAATTTTAGTCGAATGCAAATTATAATTTTTATCATTAAAAATTCTCGGCTAAATTAATCATTAGCTTGTTTCAAACTTGTGTTCCAAAATAATGCCCATAGGCGTTATTTCGCACAAATACAGTTCACGCCATTGCTGTCATTAATAAATTTCTCTATTTTATTAACATTAACAACAGCCCGTTCACATTATACATTAAACGTGGTTTAATCTTGTTTAACCAACTAAGGGGTTTGTAATTGAATTATAACCAAAAACAACATTTTATAGTTGTTTCAAAATGCGTATTATCAAGATAATATTTAGTTTATTTGATATTTACTATTAGGACCGACGGTCCTTTCGGTCCGTCCTAAAAAGGACTGGACCGGCCCGGTCCCTGGACGGTGTTATGCTCAATTTAATTATTTTTTTTAGTTAGTATTAATTTTTATCGTGTATTTCTTATTTTGGTATAGTTGTGGCGTGGTTGGGTGATTAGATCTCCAATCGGGAGATCAACTCTCCAATCGGGAGATCGAATCTCCAAACGGGAGATCAAGTCTCCAAACGACAGAGTAAATCTCCCAATCGAAGAACTAAAGCCACATACGAATTAAAAGTATATAAAGGTTTAGTTTCTGCGTAGGAGAGCAGGGGAGTTTTTCTGCTTAAAAGGAGAGTAGTCGAAGTAGTTAACGATTGTATATAGTTTTAGTATTATTGTGATATTCCGATGTATTGATTTATTTTAATAAAGATAAACCTTATAACCCGAAACTATGTGTGTTAGTTTATTGTTTTAAACCATCTACTTTTGTTCACGATCAAACTAAACCGGCACAATTTCATCAAGCTCTCCCAACCGATCGTAACAACGGACCGAAGGACCGTCGTTCCGGACCGGACCGATTAACAGCCCTAGCCACGAAAACTAGAAACTAGTCTGATAAATACTAGTTTATTTATTTTTTAATTCTTCGCTTACCGGTATTTGTTTTTTTGTCATATTTATAATTGTTAGATCGTTTACTAATTCAATTCATTTTTAATTCCTTAGCATCGCTTAGCCTTCACTCATAGCCAGCAATGTTATTTCGATCTTTCAGGAATTTCAGTTGGTATTTTATTTCATTTACTATTTATTCTTATTTCATTTACTATTTATTCAATTTGTTATTTATTTATTCTTTTCCTTCTTCACAAGTGAAGAATCGGTCGATGCAAGACTCAAGATTATTATTAGAGGCCCATTCAGTAACTACTTCAGCTGAGTTTTCAGTTAAGGGAAATATGGGATTTTATTTTTACTAAGTATATTTTATTTCTCTTTAATCTTTCAGGTATATATATCGGGATCTAATCTTTTAATTTCTGGTTGCATTGACCTTGGGAAAAGTAGGCACTCCTTTTTTTTTGATTCTGGTTTTGTTTTTCGTTTTCTTTTTATTGTCTTTAATTCGTTTTCTTTTTATTGCCTTTACTAAATTTTTCCTCTCTTTTTTTATCTGGGGTCTTATCTAGGGTTTTGGATGTAGATATGGTCAGATTTTTGGACGTATCAAGGGAAGCGGCTTTAATTCTTGGACGAAGGATTTTTTGAGATAAGTGGGGCATTTTTTCCTGATCCAAGTTTTTGAGTCGGTCATGCTTTTTCTTTCAGAATTTATAATACCAGATTTGGAACTTAATAGAATTGGCATCTTTGGCGAAATAGAACAACCGGATATTAGAGATTTACTAAGTTATGTGTGTGTGTGTGTTTTTTTTTAAAATTTAGATCGTTTGGAAGATAGCTCTCGAGTTTTTCACAGCAGCTGCATTCACTATTTAGGTCGTTCAGAGGGGTAATTTACTAAATTACCCCTCTGAAGATTCTGGCGCCCATCCCTCCCGCCCTCTCTCATTCATTGCACCTAGCACCCTGTTGTCATGTGTAACGAGTTGAATGCGCCGCACCATAGCGTGGGCTCGAACTCGCTGGAAAAAAAAATTTTGATGTTGTGTGTAACGAGTTGAGTGTGTTCCATAAGCGTGGGCTTGGACTCGCTATTAGGAAAAAAAAAATGAAAATGAAAAAGATGCGCCACACCTTAGCGTTGGCGATTCTCTATTATTCTTCGTCACGTGACATATTCCTTGCACACATAGAGCACAGTAGAATTGTTATGAGCACAGTATGTAATAGCAAAAGAGAAGTGATGAAGTGGAGCACTACCCCATCATGTATCTTCATAATGTCTAATAAAGAAAGTGTTTAATATGAAATCCGAGCGAGAATAATAGCTAGGAACCGATAACGGTATAAGTCCGAATTGCCTCAGCCCCTGACAAATCTGGTTATCGGTTATGTATGTCGCAGATCAAATTTTTGCAGGGGCGTTACATCGCAATTTTATCAAAGCGTATAGAAGTATAAGTCCGTTGCTTCGTTCTGGACAATAACATTTCGTCTTAACTTGGTAGGATTCGCTGTTACATGAACTATCATTTATATTCTTTTAAAAAACCAACTAGATGGATTTTAGAATATCCGAAAAATACAGAAATATCCAAATTACATGGTGTAACCATTCTATGGAAATTCATTGAGACTAAGCTGATTGTGATGTAATTTAAATATGGTTAATTACTAGGGCAACAACCCGCTGCCTTGCAACGGTGAATTTTCAAACTTTTATTCGCTTTTGTTTTTTATATTAATTTAACCCATCTTAATTTATAAGAATCCAAATGTGATTCAATTTGGCTTAAATAAACCCAGTTTTGGTTCAAAAACCCGAATTTGGTTCAATAAACACGATCTTGGTTTAAATAAACCTGATTCTGGTTTAAATAAACTCATGTTTAAATAAACCCGTTTTTAGCTAAAATGAACCCGGTTTTTGATAAAATGAACCTAATCTTGGTTCAAACCCCCGATTTTGGTTCCAACCTGGGGTAGTTACCAAAAAATGGCGTGTAACCAAAAATTATTTCAATGAGCCTTTGTGTAACATAAATGCATAGTATTGTTACACAAATTATAAAAATATAAATTCATATCGCCCAATCATAATACAACATATTAATAACTATATAATCATATGATATGTATGTTTATGCGTTCTGGCGTAACCGGAACGCATACTATGTGACAACTGTAAAATATATATTGATTTAGCATATTTCAGAATTCATCCATCTCTCATTTTACAGTCATTTTTTTTCTCGAAATTTATTACAATAAAATAAAATGACTAATATTATTGTAGATTGTATGTTTTATAGCATTATAATTGGTTTTTCAAAAATTATTATATTGAGCTAGCCTTGAAAAAAATTTCATAATTACATTATAATTCTAACATTTCATGTACTGCAATAAATATGTAGTAGACCAGTCTATTGCAAATGATATTATGCCAAATCTTGGATATGAAATTGAAGATTTTCAATATCATACGTGGCGAGTCACAGATTGGAGTAGTTTGAAAAATAGGATAACAGGCCCTGAATTTGAAGTTGGAGGTTGGAGATGGTAGATTCATTTAAATATAATAACTTTAATATAGATTCATTTTCTAATTTGATTATATACTTAAAACTTAGGCGTATTTTGCTTTTTCCTTTTGGAAACCATAATTCAGCAACTGTTTCAATTTATCTGGATTTTGCTGATCTTAAAAATGCATCTGCTGATTGGTATTCCTGTGTACAATTTGCTTTGGTTTTATGGAATTCTAAAGATCCAACATTTTATATTTCTCATCGTACGTATTAAATTATTCACCATTTAGTAATCTGTTACATTAATATTTTATTCTTTGATGACAGATGCACATCACCGTTTCACTGCTGAGGAACCAGATTGGGGATATACTAGGTTTTACGACCAATCTAAACTTTTTGTCCCATCGAATAATTACACACATCCACTAATAGAAAACGATGCCTGTAATATTACGGCCTTTGTTCGCATTATAAAGGATCAAACTGGTGTCCTATGGCATAACTTTTTAAAGTATTTTATTTTTCTTTAAATTATTTTATGATTTTAAAAACATTTTTTCATGTATACCTTTTTATATAGTTATAATTCAAGAAAAATGACTGGGTATATTAACCTAAACAAACGAGGGGCAACAGATTATATTAATGTCGAGTTGCAATTATTATATAGCATAAAATATTTTCGCAAGGTTAATGCTTCTATTTGATTGGAAAATCAACTTTTTTACTTCAAATATAAGGGTATTCACTTTTTTAATTATAGGCAATATATCAAATTTCGACAGAAGATGACGATCCAGTTAAAAGTATTCCTTTGGCTATGCAAAGAATTTTTTATCAATTACAAATATCAGATACTCCAGTTGAAACGACGGAATTAACGAAATCCTTTGGTTGGCATTTGTCAGATTGTAACATACGACATGATGTACAGGAGTTTGATAGATCGTTACTAGATTATTTAAAGAATAAAATGAAGGTTAGAATTATTATTTATTGAATTAAACACTATTTCAAGTCATTAGGAATCTTCACACTATAATTGGTTAACACTTGCGCTTGGGTTTAAGAATATAAATTCAGCAGACGATACTATTTCTAGACTTTTTGTCGGAAAAATGAAAAGCTATATTAGATGTGTCAACGTAAATTATGAAAACACACGTATTGAAGATTACTATGGTATTGATGAATATATGTACATACAATATCTATAAATTTTAAAATTGAAGATTTAATTTTATTGTTATAGATATTTCTCTTGAAGTAAAAGGGTGCCAAACTTTAAGTGATTCTTTTATGAATTATATTCGTGAAGAATCTTGTGAAGGAAACAATAAATATCAAACTGGAAAATATGGTTTACAAGTAAGACATTTTTGTCACAATGTTACCGAAAACTACATTAAATGCAAATATTTTTGATTACATAATTTTTAAAGGATGCAAAAAAAAGACTAAGTTTTGAGAGCTTCCCATCCGTATTGCGTATACAATTAAAACAGTTCGAGTATGACATGCAAAAGAATACTGTGGTTAAGACAGTACTTACATTTTTTCATTATTCCTCTAGTTTTTAATTCGATAGTTTATTGATTGAAATATTATAATTAGATAAAAGATCGTCTTGAGTATCCTATGGAAATTGATTTACAAAGATATTTATCACCAGATAGTGATAGATCAAAACCGCATAATTATTTGCTTCATGGGTTTGTAACTATGATACCAAAATTCTAAATATTTATGATTTTCAACACATCTTAATAACTTATTATTATCTTTAGAGTAATTGTTTACCGTGATGAATTACATGAAAGCAGTTATCATGTATTTTTAAAACCAGAAAGGGATGGCAAATGGTTTGAATTTAACAATGAATTAATTTTTAGATCGTAATAATATGTCAAATAAATAACATTAATTTATCATAAAAGGTTCAAATTTGATGATAATAGAGTAGTACCTATAACTGATAAAGAAGTACTTGGAGAAGGAGTTGAAACTCCTAAAGTCATCGATTTTACATACATGTTGATATATATCCGTGAATCCGACATTGATTTGGTGCTATCTCCCATACTTGCTGAAGATATACCAAAACATCTGCGTGAGTGATCTCACTATGAAACATTATAATTTGAAAATGCGCTACAAATTTATGTTTCACATACACTTGTTTTATGTTTCACATACACTTGTTAATAGAAAGACGCTTAGATGAAGAGAAAGCTTTATATGAACAAAAAAACAAAGAAGCCAAAGAATGTCATTTATATCGGTCTATTAAGGTAATTATATGACAAAATTTTGTAAATCAATTGTAAGTTTATATTATGCGCACAATAATTTAATTTTACTCTCAACTTTTACTATTAGGTTGTGACTCCAGCTATCTTTGAGTGCTATCAAGGGTTTGATATTGTAAATTTCGACAATCGACAATACCCGCTATCTAATGTTCCACTGTTTAAGGTTTTGAAAAATGAGACATACGAGGCTTTCAAAACTATGGTTGCCCACAAATTCGAGATTCCAGCTGAGCAAATAAGATTCTGGATTTTTATAAATCGGCAAAATAAGACTATTAGGCCATATGTTCCAATAACAGACGATTATCTCGGCATGAGTAAGTTATATGCAAAGTGCGAATATTTACATTTCTGAATGTCGCAATAAGTTTTTATTAAAGGTTAATTTTTGTAATGAATAGCAATGGATCAAATTCACCAAAAAATAGTACCAAAACATAATGATTTGAAGTTATTTTTGGAAGTGGCAAAACCAATTAACTGCGAAGTAGTAATTTAGCATTTAACAATATATTAAATATTTTTAATATGATTTTTAATTGTTGCTTATTTGATACATAGATATGGTTCCCACCAACTGAAAATAGTTCTCATATATTGGTTTTCATAAAGTATTTTAATCCTGACACGCAATCTTTAGAGTATGTGATTTAAAGCTCATCCTATTAATTTATTTGACATGAGAATTAATCTTTATGCTTATATAAACAGAGGACTCGGTCATTTATATGTTAAAGAATATGGTAAAGTTAGTGATGTTGTTCCGATTCTTTGTGAGAAAAAAGAATTCCCATCATATACACCTTTAAAAATATATGAAGTAAGATGTATTTTCATATATATTCGTTTTGTTCTGCTTATCGCAATGATATATTTATTTAATAAAATATAGGAAGTAAAACCAAACATGATTGAAGAAATGAAACCCAATTTGACTTTTCAAGAATCTGAGATACAAGATGGTGATATAATTTGCTTCCAAAAGGGTCTAACTTAAAAAGAGTAAATTATTTAATTACCCTATTCTCAACTTATTTTTTTTAACTCATTTTTATAAGTAAATTTTGCTCGGCTTAGAATTCAAGAATATACTGCTGCAGGCCGTATTCATGATCTTCCTATATTTTACAAGTCATTTTTTATGCGTATCATTATTCAGTTTAAACCAAAATATACAACCGTAGATCTAGAACAAAAACCTGAATTTGAATTAGTTTTAAAAAAGCAATACACATATGATGATGTAAGTATGTTATAATTATTTTTAAAATTAAATTACGAACGGTAAAATGGTAAAGTAATTAGTCAATACCCTCTAGTTACTAAATTGATGATATGAGATAAATTTCACCAGTATCTTGTAAAAAATTTAATAATGCATATAAAATTAGGGGGTGGGAATATTGTAGAAATCGAATGATAGTGAAGTTTGATATTTTGACGATGCTCATATTGAAATTAGCTGAAATATTATACTAATATAATTCCTCATATGAAATTTAATCAATTAACTAATTAAGATATAATTATTTTTGCTTTTTACATTTTATAGATCGCTAAACATGTTGCTGCTCACCTAAATGCAGATCCTTTGAAATTACGATTTACAACGGCACATCCAACATCCGGTACACACAACATTATAATTAAAAGGACGACAACCAAAACACTATCAGAGATAATTCAAACCACCTATGTATATAACTTAGTGAGACTTTTATATTATGAGATGCTTGACATTAGTATTGTGGAATTAGAAAATACAAAGCTCTTTAAAGTATACTGGCTTGGAACAACTGTTAAAAAAGAGGTAAAAAAAAAAAGATATTTCGATTTAATATTAGCCAGTTCATTAATTATTATTGATTTCTTCTTTAAAAGGCAGCGATTGATATTCATATTTCAAAAACTGCTAAAGTTAATGAATTTTTTAAAAAAATTGAAAGAAAACTAGCATTAAAACCTACTTGTAGAATTAGATTATATAGTGTATTGGACTGTATAATTCAAGAAGAATATGATATTAACGATACAATAGACAAAATACAGGAAAAAATGACGTTATACGCGGAAGTTTGTATCATTCATTCATTTTGTGACTTTTAGATATTTATTACCGGTATATAGTTTGATTTTTAGAAAATAATCTATTTTATATTCAGGAAATACCACAAGATGAAATTAAACTAGACGTTAATGATAGAGTTATTCAAGTATATCATTTTACTAAGGAACCATTACGCGTGCATGGAGTTCCCTTCAAATTTGTTATTAAAGCTGTTAGTATATTTAATGCTATTTTCTTGTGATTATTTGCATTTATACTTACGATTTTTGTTTTTTTATACAATTAGGGAGAGCTCTTCTCAACAACAAAGTTACGCCTTAAATTGCGTTTAGGAATGAAGAAAAAAGATTTCTCAAAAGTGAAATTTGCAATCGTACAAGCCCTATCATATTCCAAGTCTAAGTATATAAAAAATAGTACGTATGCTCGTTTCTTAATTTTTATTTTAAAAACTAAAATTTGTTGATAAATGCCATTATATGTACACAATAGACGTTATTCTGTCTGATTATGGATTGACAGATGAGCTTCTGGGTCTTGATCATGTAGCAAAGTAGAGATAAAAAGGATGTATATATTGGGGAATAATGTATTTTATCTTTGCTAAGTTGCTTTCTAGGTGAAATCACCTTATACATGTCATAAGTAAATTCAGACCTTAAAATGACTTAAGTGATATAAAATCATTTATTATAACGATGATGGATCAAAATCACAAATAGATTAGTTATATCTTTAAATTGTTCTTGGCCGAGAAGTCAATAGAAGGATTTATTTATTTTGAGAATAGCTTTTAGTAATTTAATGATAAATACTTTGAAGTATAGTTATTAAAAAAAACTTCATAAAACTTTATTTCACCAATTAATCATGATAAACTTAGAAATTTTCAAAGATCAATCAATATTGGATTAAAAATATCTTTAACCAAAATTGAGAACTGGAAACAATTCAAATATATAAATTTTGTAAAAAAAGTTATTAATTATTCTAATTTGCAAATATTGTTTAAATTAGAAAGCAATATATTGCATTTTCTTGTATTTTACTACAGTATTAAATAATTTTGTGTCCATGTAAACTTCAACTATTTTCTCAATTATTTTTTGCAAAACCATTCCCTGTGCTTAGTCTATTAATAAGTACAGTCAACTCTTTCTACAATGAAATGTTGGTTCTGGCTTTTAAAAAAAGTTCGCTATATAAAATTACTATGTTTCTTATACGAATTATATTTTATGATATTAAAAAATTGTTGGTTCATTATATCAAAATTCATTATTGAGAAGTTCGGTATAAATAGAGCTGAATACAGAATATATTTATTATACCTTCAATTATTTTGCTTAGCTCTTTGGAGTTTAATGTCTTACAAACAAGCATTCTTTGAGATAGCAGTATTTTCTTTATAGAATTTAGGATTTTACAATTAGATAACATTAAAAATTTACCTCTGATATTATTCTGAACTAATACTTTAAGTCAGGCATAAGTTATATATTATTTGCTGCCTTAGCAAAAAGAAAGTTGCATAAGAAACTATTAGTGAAAACTCACATAATTATACATGGCACAAACATTATGGCCCGAGTTTTTGGTGGTCGTCCTGGCTGTCTCTAATCAATTTAATTATATTTTTTGACGCAATTCAAAACATTCAGCTAACTTATTTAAGTATTCGAGCAGTAAAATGCTTGTTTTTATTCTCTTTTCTATTTGTGTAAGTATATGATTCAAGTTTTATTATTAAATTTATATTTCATTCTGTTTAACTTAATTACATTGATTTAGTTTGTAATTATTTGAATTAATTTAGTGAGCAAATAAACAATTAATTTTACTAACAAGCACATTTCAGTTTACTTGGTAAGATTTCTTGTTAGCTTGGAACTATTGCTTTTTAATAATTCATATTACACAAACCATATGAATAAATAAAAATGTCCAGTGTAACCATACTATAGAAGTTCATTTATTACTGTATTTGAATATTCAAAGTTTAATTCTATCTCTTGTTTTATGATTATATATAGCTTATATATATTCATTTGAACTATGTTCCAACTAATTGATTAATTTTATTGTATATTGTATGTTTTATAAAATTATGGGCTAGATGCTGGGAAAAGGGATCAAATTGACAATTTTTTCAAAAGTATTTTTTTAATAAATCAATTTAGAATGATATTAGGATAAGTAGTTGTATTAATAAATTTTGCAGTATAGCCCTTTAAATTTACATTTATTTATAACTTATAAGGTTAAAATCTAGTATATTGAATATTACAAAAAATACAATATATAAAAAAAATTTTTTTATAAAAAAATACTGCTAAACAATTTTTGAATACTTATTAGATTTTTGTATATAAAAAAAAATTAAGCTACTAATTTTTTTAAATTTTTAATTCATTTTTTAAAATGTACTAAATCTAGTACAAAAGAGTACTGTAAATCCAATCCATTAATATGAATATTGAGATATAAATATGCAATTTATAAGCCAATAAAAAAATATGTTCAAAAAATATATATTAATACAAATAAAAACAATACAATTTTGGAAATCAATTACTGTTATAAATTGCATTCTTTATTTTACTTATAAAAACTTTATTTAAAAATATTTATACCTATTCAAAAACTATTTATACAGAAATAACATTTTAACTTTGAAGCAACATGATAGGCCATATTATAATAACATATAAAACAAGAAAATGGTATAATAGATTAATTTTCTTATAAAATAATTGTCTGCTACTTGTATATTCTACATTGCATGATTATAAAAGTTTATAAATATTGTATTGTGTTTTTTGGTCAAAGATTCAATACAAATATATTAATTTAATAAAATTTGTTAGCCATATCTATGCTCATTAAAACAGATGCAATTAAATCATTACTATACATACAGGATTTTCAAGTTTCAATAATATCAAGATTTACTTGAACAAAATCAGCTTGAGCTTGAGACAAATCTAAATAAACAAATATTAGTTTAAACTAAAATAAAATAACATAACTTTAATATTTTAATTGAAAAACCTTTATTCGCATTCGAAATTGATTTTGTGCAAATAATTTTGCTAGTATACATTTCATCAGGATGTTTCGATATTGGCAATGATTTAATAACTTTATCTGCTTCATAAAATTGTTTTTTAATTTCATCATCATCTGAATTAGCTATCTTATAAAACCAATTACTTATTGTAAAACAAACATCATAAGCACTAGGCCGTTCTTGTGGATCAGAATTCATGCATTTCTTAGCCAATTCAATATAGCATTTAGGAGTTCCAGGTGCAAACTCTGGTCGCAATCCTCTTTTGCAAATCTTGAATGCAAGCTTGTGATCAAATTCATAACCATCAAAAGGTCTTTGCCCAGTTGTCATTTCTGACATAATAACTCCAAACCCATAAATATCTGCTGCTTGTGTAAACGGCTGCTCACCTAATAAAACTTCTGGTGCAACATATGGCATAACTCCATAAATATCTCCTTCTAAAACTTTTTCATCAGTCTTTCTAGTCAATCCTAGATCTGCGATATAAGATGCAATATCATCTTGTTGGTCTTGCAAAATATTGCGACTATGAAAATCAGCATGAATGTATCCTGCATCGTGAATATAATATAACTCATTTGAACTATCTTTAAGTATTTGCAATTTAGTCTGCCAGGTAAGTTCACTAAAATTCTTTCTTAAATATTTATAAAGACTCCCATTATTAGCATACTGAAATACCATCAAATATTCTTTTGTTTCTGTATTTTGAGTTATGCCATATATTGCGAGCTTACTATAGCTTAATTTACACATCATAAGACTTTTGAACTTGATGTTAAACAACCAATTAGTTCAAACAACTAGTTATTAGATAAATTATTATAACAATAAATTAACTTACTTCTTTTAAAAAATCAAATTCGTTTTCCTTAGAACTGGCCAACGTCTTGAGTGCAACAATGCTGGATGGTTCACGCACTCTTTTGTAAATATCATTATTACCATCCTTAATTTTATCAACTTTTCGTATGCCATCCAACCAGATTGCTGAATATACAGAGCTGAATCCTCCTTTACCAATTTTTTTAACTTCTGATAATCTATCAAATGGAATCCATTCAATCGCATCTTTATCATATCTCCAGGTTCCAAGTTGGAACTTTTTCATACAATCATCAATATCTTTATTTTTACTTGTCCACCTTGTTGCTATGTCAGGGTCGCATGATAGACACCATGCGGGTTGAGTGTTATCTTCATTACAACGTGCACATTTTCCATATTCAGAATCTCTATATAATATATAATTAATTTATTTCGCATCTGCGGTTTTAAGTTTTAGTTCGGAATGAATGGATTTTATATTTACCGACTAAATTAATATGAACGTGAATTATATGTAATGGTAATTAAGCATTATGATCTTGTTTTGTGAACTTGCTTTACAGTTTTTTATGTAGTAAATTATTAAATGTTCTTTATACTCACGTGCTGAATGAAATGATTAATGCGAATGAAATGAATTGTGTACGTAATGGTAAATAAGTATATATTAACTTGTTTTGTGAACTTGTTTTGCTGTTTTTATGTAGTAAAATTATTAAATTTTCTTTGTACTCACCGACTAAATTAATGCGAATAAAATGAATTGTACGTAATGGTAAATAAGTATTTGTGGTCTTATCTTGTGAACTTGATTTGCTTTTTATGTAGTAAAATTATTAAATATTCTTTATACTCACACTCTGAATGAAATGATTAATGCAAATGAAATGATTTGTATAATGGTAAATAAGTATTTATGAACTTGTCTTATGAATTTGCTTTGCTGCTTTTATGTAGAAAATTATTAACTGTTAAATATTCTTTATACTCACAAGCTGAATGAAATGATTAATGCGAATAAAATGATTTGTACGTAATGGTAAATAAGTGTGTTTATGAACTTGTTTTTATGTAGTAAAATTATTTAATGTTCTTTATATGATACTCACGGACTGAATGAAATGATTAATGCGAATGAAATGATTTGTACGTAATAGTAAATAAGTATTTATGAACTTGTTTTGAGAGCTTGTTTTGCTGTTTTTATGTAGTAAAGTTATTAAATGTTCTTTATACTCACTCGCTGAATGAAATAATTAATGCGAATGAAATGAAATGATTTGTACGTAATGGAAATAAGTATTATATTCTTGTTTGTGAACTTGTTTTGCTGTTTTTATGTAGTGAAATTATTAAATTTTCTTTATACTCACTAACTAAATAATGCGAATGAATTGAAATGATATTTATATTCTTGTTTTGTGAACTTGTTTCGCTGTTTTTATGTAGAAAAATTATTAAATGTTCTTTAAACCCACCGACTAAATTTAATTCGAATGAATTGAATAGTAAGTAATGGTAAATAAGTATTATGATCATGATTTGTGAACTTGTTTTGCTGTTTTTATGTAGTAAATTATTAAATGTTCTTTATACTCACATGCTGAATGAAATGATTAATGCTAAATAAGCATTTATGATCTTGTTTTGTGAACTTGTTTTGCTGTTTTTATGTGTAAAATTATTAAATGTTCTTTATACTCACCGACTAAATTAATGCGAATGAAATGAATTGTACGTAATGGTAAATATGTATTTATGATCTTGTTTTGCAAACTTGTTTTGTTGCTTTTATGTAAAATTATTATACTTACTCTCTGAATAAAATGATTATGCGAATAAAATGAATTGTCGTAATGGTAAATAGTATTTATGAATTTTGATGAACTTGTTTTGCTGTTTTTATGTAACAAAATTATTAAATGTTCTGTATACTCACTCACTGAATGAAATGATTAATGAGAATGAAATGAATTGTACATAATGGTAAATAAGTATTTATGTTCTTGTTTTGTGAACTTGCTTTGCAGTTTTTATGTAGAAAATTATTAAATTTTCTTTATACTTACACGCTGAATGAAATGATTAATGCGAATGAAATGATTTGTACGAAATGGTAAATAAGTATTTATGATCTTGTTTTGAGAACTTGTTTGCTGTTTTTATGTAGTAAAATTGTTAAATGTTCTTTATACTCACTAACTAAATAATGCGAATGAAATGATTTGTACGTAAGGAATAAATAAGTATTCTTGTCTTGTTTGCTGTTTTATGTAATAAAATGATCTTTATACGTACGGACTAAAAAAACACAAACAATAAATACGTATTTATGAGTTAAATTGCTGATAAAAAGATCGATAAATGTACTTCATGCTTACTCCCTGATAATTAAAATTGCGTAAGAACTCGTGCTTTAAATAAACTACAAATATTACAATAAAAATAAAAAAATTAACTCACTTTTTAATCCATGCAAAAAATTTATCATAATTTTCTTTCACGCCAATTCCATACTTGTAACAAATGGCAGTTTTCCAAATTCCCATGGAGTTACCTGCCTCAGCAGATTTCAGATAATATGAAAACGCTTTATACTTATCGATTTCGACTCCAATTCCTAAATAATAACAATATCCAACTTGATACATTCCGTTAGAATTATTCATATCTGCCGATTTTTGGTAATATGTGAATGCTTTTTTTCGTTCTTTTCAACTCCTATCCCATATTCGTAGAAATAACCGAGCATGAATATTCCAAAAGTGTTTCCTTTTTCTGCTGATTTTTTATACCAAATAAATGCCTGGCATTCATCTTTTTTAGTTCCAAATCCGTAAACATATTTATTTGTTATTATTCCTTGTTTATTATAAAGGTTTATTCTAGTTTGCTGATAAAGTGTATAATTTTTATCTATAAGAAGATGAACCCTTTTCCGGCTATGATGTTAGCTAGTTCTACATCTCAACAAACTACAAAAAAACATGCTGGAGGAAAACGTAGACACTACCTTACAGATTATATTATTATAACCAATGAATATGTTAATCCACAAAAGCCCAATGACAAATATTGTTATTGTTTGGCCTGTTATGATTTAAATTTTGAAAAAGTTAAAATCGTTAATAGAAAAAAATTAGTAAAAAATCATCTTAAAAATTGTATTCATTTTATACATAAAGTTGGTGGAAGAGAACAAGCTGATAATATATTAAATAATGAATCTTCAAAAAAGTTGCGATTAGATATTGAAGAAGGTAAATTGTACATCTATTCTATACTATTGTAATGTTTTATTTTCTATATCATAATATAATATAAATAATATCTATTTTAGAATCTTCAGATGAAGATGATGCTTCAAAAGTTGAAAATAAAAATCTAGACCAATTTATTACTCGTACACCAACATTTTTAAAAATTTTAAATATCACAATAACAAATGGTGGGTCATTTCGATGGGTAGAAGACAAAAGTGTTATTGCACATTATCGTTGGTTAAATCCTCACTTAGTATTACCTAGTAAGCTGGGTGTATTTTAATGTCTGCAACTGAAACTAATAAATACATATACAAAATAAAGCACGTAATGATCCACATGGAATTATGATTGCCTTTGATGGATGGAAGAATGTAGTAAATCAAGAAATATTAGGTTCAGTATTAATTACATCAAATGGCGAAGCTTTAATATGGAATGTAAGTGATATTAGTGGCCAAAGAAAAAAATATGAAAATATTATGGAAATTACAGAAGAAATATTCGAAGAAATTAATGAATTAGAGATTAAAATAAATGGACTTGTAACAGATAGTGATGCAGCTTATGCTGCTTCAAGGTAATATTAAACTTATCTATAAATATATATATTAAATTATAAATTAATTTTTTTTTTAATTATAGACGTAGGCTTAGATAAAATATCCTAATAAGGTCTTTTTGCCATGTTATGCTCATCAATTAAATTTATGTATTGGAGAAATTTTCAAAGAATCTGATAATTTTAATATAGCAATGAAATCTGCAATTACTATTGTAGCTTATTTTAAAAATGCTAACCATTCTTATTTTATTAGCAAGCTTCATGATGAGCAATATTCTTTATATAAATATTTTATTTCATTATTAAATCCTGTAGAGACACGATTGAATAGCTATTTTTACTGTGTTAACTCTTTGCTTAAATCAAAAGGCGCACTAAAAGTATACTTTTTTATATTTATTTTCTTATAAATTTATAATATATACTAAATTATATATTGATTTATATTTATATTATATAGACACTCGTTGCTAAATTTGAATTTTCAGAAGCATTTTTAAATAATGAATCTTCAGGTCTTTATTTGCCTTAAAATATATGCAGAATTATTAATAGTGATCTGTGGTGGTCTCAAGTCCAAGAACTTTTTCAACTTCTCCTTCCATATTGTGCATGTCTTAACAAACTACAATGTGACAAAGCACGATTATATGAAGTTCTTCATTGTATTTCTTATATTTTAAAATTATATAAAGATTATTCAAACAAAGATTTTGTTACTTGTATGATTAATCGTTTGGAGCGTAGATGGAATTCTTGGGAACAGCCATTACTGCTACTTTCGTTTCTTCTTCACCCTAAATATGGCATGTCGATGTTTAACCCTGTAAATGAACAGCTTTATTTTCAACTTAGTGATTGGTTAATATATTACTATTGTGCCTGATTTAATAATGAACCTCTTACTCTATTATCTGAACTTGAGAAATATCGAAAAGGAGAAAAGCCATTTACAGAACATGTTGCCAACCAGTTTAATAACGATATTATGGGGTACTGGGAATATTGTACTACTTCAGCAAAAGAATTAGGTAAATTGGCATGTTGTATCATTGGAATTTGTGTAAATTCTGCCTCTGTTGAAAGGCTCTTTTCATGTATGGGTTGGTTGCATAACAAGTCACAATCTCGATTAAAGGTTTGTTTAAATTTATTAGCTTTACATTATTAGTATTAATATTTAGATCTATCATTATTAATTTTCAAAAAATTTAGCCTCAAAAAGTGCTTCATATGAGCAAACTTCGTGCTACTATGAATCGACATAATCGCTTAAAAGAAATTGAATTATCAATGAAACAATACAAGCAGAATAATGTTGCATTACCAATAGTCAATGAAAATATTAACAATAATGTGTGGCTGTAGTTGATAGCGATTCAGATGATGAAATAAAAGATAATGAACACATTATTAACGTGGAAAATTGGAATGAAAATATACAACGGTGGGCTAATATGATCTCTGAAGAAGAGGAAGATGAAATCGATATTACTTTAGATGATGATAATTTAGAACAAATTATCAATGATACTGATCATCCGGCAATTAACAATGATGCAAAGTGGAAGCTGAAAACGTTGTTCAAGGATGATATTACTATTCCAGTATTTATTTGTGACTTATAATAATCATATAAATATGGTTTTAAAGATTAAATACTTATCGTGTATAAATTTTATATAAATATGCTTTAATAAATATATTTTCTAAGATGCGTCTAAGCTTTAGTATTATTAGTATTATACGTATAAGTGTAAAAACAATTATTTAAAAAATTCTAAATAAGCTACTTAAGTTTTATATTCATATTATTGTGTAAGTCTATGATCGGTACTATTATATAATGCTTATACAATTTAAAGTTAAATAATGAGTATGAGAATCAATAAAATCTGTAAATCGAGCAATTGATACTTATAAGCTGCTCAGGATCTTATTGCTATTTTCGATTTAGTGTGATCTGCATGTTTATATTATTTCACATGACTATAGCGAATATAAAATAGCCTGATAAGAAAAAATAATGCAATAAACAATTTTTTATTTGGTATAACTCAATTTCTAGCTTCGAGGTAACAGTTTTGTGCCAAAAGCCAAGCTAATATTGCTTTTGCTCTAGTAAGTATTTGCCTGATTATAGCTTTCTTTAGTTTTTGATTATACGAAATTATTTCGATTATACTAGATTATTCTTGATTACATTAGAATAAATCAGCTTAGAGCAAATATGGGGCAAAAATTAAGTGAAGACCTGTGTTGGAGAGTAGTTTATCTCTATGACGATGGGTTTTCTGAACATAAAATTGCTAGTATTTTGTATATAAGCCAATCCACTATAAGCAAAATCCTTCAAAACTTTCGCCATTGGGGCTGTGTTACTAATCCTTTCAAGGACTTACCTGGGTGCTGGAAATTCTTTAATAGCGAAGAGATGGTAATTTTAAAGCAATTGGTACATGAAAAAGTCGATTGGTACCTTGATAAATTAGTATATGAAATGGAAAGAATAACTGGAAAACGTGCTTCGGTATCTTCTTTATGGCGGTCTTTAAGATATTGTGGAATTACACATAAAAAGGTTAGCCTAATATAATTTTCACCATTTTATGATAATATTACAAAGCGAACATCTAATATCTAAAAAAAATTTTTTATGCAGTGAAGTTGTAATCTTTCAAAAGTTTTCAATGATTATATGATGTATAATCATTGAAAACTTTTGAAAGATCGCAACTTCACTGCATAAAAATGTTTTTTTAGATATTAGATGCTCAGTTGGTGATACCTATATTTATTATTTTACTAATATGGTCGCTAGTTGCATAAAGCTGCTCAAGAAAGAAATGAACGTGCTCGTAGTTCTTTTATTGCCAAAATCAGAGAAAATTATACTCGTGACCAATTAATATTTCTTGATGAAAGTTCTAAGGATGAGAGAAGCTTAATACGTTATTATGGGTATTTTTCTGTCAATACTCATGCCCAAAAAAAAGTAGTATTTGTTAGGGAAAAACACTATACAATTTTTCTAGCACTTACGATCGATGGAATCATTGTGATAGAAAGCAATTTGTGGATTTTGTTTTAGATCAAGTGGTCTGTATACAGGGCTATTATGTTACAATATCTAATTTGTTTCAATTTTTTTTGGACATATGTCCAAAAAAAATTAAACCAAATTGAACATTGTAACATAACAACCCATTTATATGTATTTAAAATGAATTGCATTTATATCATATTAAATACTAATATAAATTTCAACATATATAGGTTCCTTGTATGGCTCCGTACCAGAAAAAAATAGTGTTATCATTATGGATAATGCACGAATTCACCATGATGAAGAGCTTGTAAGGTTGGTTGAGAGTTTGGGTTGCCGGGTTGAATTTCTCCCCCTTACTCTCCTGACTTTAATCCTATAGAAACTGCCTTTTCTTCAATCAAGGCCTGGATTAAACGTCATAGGTATTTTTTTGATAGTTCTGATGACCCAGTTTATGCATTGGAAGTAGCTTGTGCACATATTACAAGTAATATGGCCAATGGATTTTTTAATGCTTCAATTTATTCAAAGTAAATTATATTTAAATTACTCAAATATGATAGTTTAAATAGAGTTTGTGTATTATAAAAGAAGCCAAAGAATTTTTAATAAAGTTCTAAGTGAAATTATTAAGAGAATCTTTATTCTAAAATTCGAATTGTAAATACTATTATAATAAAGCGATATTAACACAGTATAATAAAACATAATTTTAGACATGCTTATAATAGTATAATTGATCTCTATTAATAAAAAAAAAACTAATCTGCAATTGTAAATTATGTATCTTAATATTCACGAGCTAGCTTCATAATTTTTTTGCGCCATCACATCTTATTTACTCCTAATTCAATCAAATCTGATTCAGAAAGTCAAATGCCCTTTCAAATTGTGTATAAGATCCCGATTCATTATTTATCACTTCTAATTCTAAAAAAAATTTGTGAACTGTTTTAGAAGAATGAATTGCCAATGTAAAAGAATTATTTGTATTTGGTGGACCAGATAAACCAAAAGAATTTGTAGAATGAACTGAGTAGAATAATAGATTATTTGAGGTTGAGGAGCGTAAGACATGCCATGTAGTAGTGTATTATTTGAATCTGTTGATTGTGAAAGAAATTGTGGTCGAACAATTCATCCATAAGATATATTAAAAATAGGATAAACAGGTGGAATATCAATTGTAGTATTCTTTTTGATCTATTATATAAATTGTAATTATACTAAGAAAAGTATAATATAAATATATATTTTTAATTATTATCAAGTAAATTAAAACAAATTACAATATCTTTCGCCCACATTTGTAATCGATAGAGTGTTAATTCTAAATGGCAATCACCATCAACATAACAAATCTTATTACAAATTTTGCATTCTCATTTTTGCCGAAGTTTTGTAATCTGATCAGCTTTATCCATTTCATCTTTATCAGCATTATTATCATTAGAAATACATAAAGCTTTGCTTTTGGGCTCATTAGACTTTTTCGAATTAAGATCCTAAAATAATAAGTATTTAGTAAAATATAATTTATCTTGATAAATAAAAAATTATTTACCGCCTTAAATATTTAAAAAAAAATTATTTACCGTCAGTAACTCCTGTTTTCTTTTTTTTATCTGCTTATTTATTGTAACATAAACACAAATAATCTTATCAGTAATTATTGATTTATATAGTTTGAGAAACTCTTTCCAATTGTCATTATCTTGTAAAATCATTGCACCAGTTCGACTATGTTCTACTTTATATGATAATGAGTAATTGCTCATTACAATTGAATAATTATTATTGATTTTGCATATCCATTGTTGAATAAGATCCTTAAATTCTTCGAAGTTTACTAATTTAGTCGTAATACTTTTTTCAGGTAACGTATTTCCAGTCTCATTTTCAACAAATAACTTGAATTTAAGTTCTGTATACAATTATTATTATATAAAGAAGACTCTGATTATTTAATTTCTGTAGTATTCGATTTAACTTTTTTGATACGTTCATATTTGCTATGACATGTGCTGCAAAAACTAACACTAAAACTTTGGTTAAAATTAGAATTATAACCAAAACTATTATCTGCTTGTTTGAAAAATTCTTCTTGATTAGATGACAAGTTATTTGGTACATATTTTCATGAATAAACTATAATAGTTTTTTCATTTGATTGATTGCATGCTTTTGGTTTTGTTTTTTGATTGCAGCCACAAGGATATATAGAAAATTCTTCGAAACATAAAAGGCATTTTCAACAAAAATAGCAAGTACCTATTAGATAGAGAGAATCAGATATTATAAAACGCGTAATATATGATTAAAGCTATAGATTAATTTATAATAAATATAAATAAATTTGATTGGTTAATTTTATAGTCGAATATTTTTATTAAAATAGTAAAAATTATGATGATCAAACTAAATCAAAAATAGCAATAATAAATATTTTTTTCAATCTATCTATCAAATTACACGAATGTAATGAGCTTAAAAGACTCTATTCTATTAATTAAATGCAAATTGAAAGTTAAACTATCACGAATATAAATAGTTTATATTAAAGATTTTTATTAAAAGATATTTGTTGTATCAGACGATACACCAATAATCTTTTCTTAAACATAGTCATATCGCAAAAATGATTAAAGATAAATACATGCAATTCTTTTATTCTGATGACGAATCAAAAAAACATGAGACCTTGGAGCATTACAGAGATTGCTTATTTTTCTATGCTATGTCAAAAACACGGTCGTGACTAGAAACTAATATCAAGATTACTTGAAAGAACTCCAAAAGAATGTCATAATAAGTAAGTGTTCATTTATCTTTTATCGAATCAATGACATACTTGTAATTTTTCTATTTAACTTACTTATTAAACAAACTTTTAGATATTCTGAACTTTATCCATTACCAACCTGTTAGAATAGTTCGCCATCGGGCATAGTAATATTTTCCTCCCAATTACTTCGGATTTAGAATCTTTTTGACTTATTTGGGAACGTTACCGGCTTTAACTATTAATTGGAGGTTTTTTTTTTTATATAATCTTGGACTATATTTAATCGAATTCGCAAGTATTGGTTTCTTTTACATGAAAATCAACATAGATTTGGCAAAAACAAAAGAGGTAATTTAAATTTTTTAGTTCTTGCTATTTATACTAACATTATATTATATAATTAAACTCTTTTTTGGTGCAATTAATAAATTATAACGTGGAGCATCAACATCATTATTAAAACGGTAAAGATTAATTAAAAAAATTGCTGTGTATATAATTAATTGTAGCATTTTATTTGTAACGACTTAGTTTAACAAAATATGTCAGACATTAACAAAAACAATTATACTATGACATGTTTTTGATTGATGATACTCACAAAATTATATACCATATTGCTGCGAAATAATGACCATGGGCGTTATTTCGAGGTTCAGCCCGAATTAAGCTTAATTCAGGCCAAAATCATAATTTCACCCTGCGCATTATTTTGCGATAATATAGTAATCTATATAGCTTATTGTCCATTGGTCCATTGAGTAAATATTTCTTCAATGGAGTTAATTTATTGGATCAATGGACCGGAGCTCCATTGATAGCAATGGACAAATTTGCCAACCCTGTGCTCAGGTATTACAATTGATTAAAATATTGATTGCAATTGATGCATCTTTTATCATTATTACCATTTAGCAATTAAAAAATAGATAGATCAATGAAAGGATAAAGCAATTTACGACACATCTAATTTCTGTTTTCCTTTTTAAAAATTTACTACAAAACCAACAGAACACAAAAACGTACCTTTTTATTTGCGGTGACGATTTTTAGCATAATTCATCGATGTTGATAATGATGAAGGTAAAGTAAAAAGAGTGATGCTTGAGCTTATTTTTTTAATCAATCAATGAAAAATTTTGACCAATAAGTCCAACTCTATGATAAAAAAAGGACGTTTAGGCCTCTATATTGATTGGAATGATAAATACCCTTGATCCTATGCCTCCCAAAGAATGTGCTTAAACGCTTCATTCAAATCTCCAACCTCCGCACTCAAATTTCAGCTTATTTGTATGGAATGTCGCCACGTGATAATGCTCAAATCAAAGAAATTAGGGCATTGGTTATCATTCCACAATATGGCACTCATCAAATGGTAAGTTTATACCTTAATGTCGGATGTGTTTATATTGTAGTTTTAACTTACAGAAACAAAAATACAACTTAACAGGGCTATAAAAACAGTAATTACCGGGAAATCTTAAAAAATCTTAGATATTACATTTTACAAACCGAATTTTTTTAAAAAAGGGGAAATCTGGAAAATCACACTGATTTCCCATAACATGGTGATCTTCACCTGTGTACACCTTTTTGAAATTAGCTATAAACGAACTTTCACTGATTAAATTTTTTTTCATATTAAACTTTCACCACGTACTTTATTCATTAATAAAATTAGTTCGTTACCTCTTTTTTTACTTACTAGTGCGATTTTATTATTTGGTCCAGTTTTTAGCATTAGTTTAAATCCCAAATGCTTCTTTTAGAGATTATGTTATTTTTTAATTTACTGTATTTCAAACCCAGAT
Organism: Gigaspora rosea; assembly: GCA_003550325.1. Lineage (NCBI taxonomy): Eukaryota > Fungi > Glomeromycota > Glomeromycetes > Diversisporales > Gigasporaceae > Gigaspora > Gigaspora rosea. The sequence continues at coordinate 16,131 of QKWP01001254.1, read as the reverse complement.
ATCAGACATCATTGACGTGCTTTATGCAGTAAAATATAGTGCACATTAAATAATGTGTGTTAATTGTAAATTTACACATTTTGTAAGATAAAACCGTTTACTATGATTTATTAACATTGATCAATTCTAATAATTCACTAATATTTGCACATGTGCTTTATTTGATTTAATATTTACATCAAAATTCTCTTTTGATTAATAAAAAAATGCATGTAAATAAATCCCGGCATACAAATTGTTCCATCTTCCTCAATCTTTTTTTTATAACGCCATTCAACTAAAATCTCACCATAAGTGAACTTTGGTTTGCAATATTGCTTTTGAGGTTTTTTTGCTACCAATTGTAAAAGTGGATCAATATCCATCTCAGATTCTTCCACTGCAGGTGCATTAAATTCTTGAATTACTATATATGTTTGTTGGTTTTGTTTATAGAATTTTCGTCCCATTCATTAGAGTCAAAAACCTGAGATAAAGTTTGATTTGCATTCTGGCCTCGAAAAATACATTTATATACATTAGCCTTGGAATAATGTATATGGCCTTGAAACATTCCGAAAAATAAGCTTTCTGAACAAGGAATGTGAAAACTTTGATGTCCCATATGATTAAAATTATTGAAAAGTTTTTGATGAATAAGATAAACTAGGGATTGTTTAAATTCTTTTAGTACCTTTTTTTGGAATTCGTACAATTTTAGAAGACTGGTTGTATTTTTTAATAATAGTATTATGCCGTGCTAGACCACCTGGAGTTTTAAAATATTGTCCACAAAGAAAACAAAAAATTATATTTTGATCACTTGATGAAGTTAAAGTAGGCGATGTTAAAATAGATCGTAATGTTGAAGCCATTATATATTGATATATATTTAAGATTTTTTAAGAAAGATCACGATCATTCTTAGTTAAATACAGAAATAAAAATTCAATGTCACATGCCCTTTAACCAATCAAATCATATATTGTTAAAATAAGAAAATAACAAATCGAAGCCAAAATAAAATTAATCTAGATAATAACGAAATATTAATAATTATTACAGTATTATAAAAATTTTATTAATTTCGTAATGAATTAAGTTAATCTATACCTGTTTTAATAAAACTCATATTTTTTTAACACAACAAAATCTAATTAAAATACTTCAAGTATTCGCTTCTATGTTTTTAAGCAATCCTTCATCGTCCAGCCACTCTAGCCAGAAAATTGCCAAAAATAACTTTAAGAATTCGGTTGATTTTGTGGCCAAAACATAAAATTTGCTAAAAGTAAATAAGTCTCCTTACACTTTTTTATCTGGCAAGTAAACTTCACAAGCGTCATTGACATTTTTACTCTAATATTGCCTGCTGGGGCGTCAACAATTAAGGTACAATCGTTCAGCACTATATGCTTCTCTAATTGTCGAATTTTTTGAGTAAATTGGGAGATACTTCGGATAAAGTGGAATTTGGGATGATACAATATCTATTCATGGATAAATGGTTCGATGGTTTTTGCTTAAATGCCAGTTGCCAATTTAGTCATGGTGGCTATGAAGAGATAACTTTTACAAACACGGAAGATACTGATAAGCGGATATGAAAAAACAACGGATTATGAAAAATTTTAGCCGCGACAATAATTTTAAGTCCTTACAAATTTTTTGCACTGACACCTTGCGAATATCCTAATCTAATTTTTGATTCTGATGACTTTACTTCTATTCAAGAAAATACGTTAATAATTCTTTTAAAACAAGATGCTCACAAATCGAAGAATCAAAAATTTGGATTTTAAACGAACTAGAAAAATATATTAGCGAACACTGCCAACAATATCCGTATATCTTAAGCTTTATTTTATAAAACTGTCAAATATTATAAATAAATCAATTTAATAAACTGTATATAGGCAATAATTAGAAATTATAAATGTACTAAGGTCTAACATATACTGTATACGAAACCTCTCGGAACCAGATTATAACACTGTGCTACAAAAGTTCTAAAACTTTGTGTTCAGTTTTATTAACTTATTAAGTTTGATTCAGATTAAAGAGAAGCGACTGTCAGAATTTGGATTGTATTTAGAAAGGTTGTGCACTGTATTTTTGAAATTAGAGTGCATTTAAAAAGGCAGCATGTATTTCTGTATTTTAGCATATCAATATCAGATATCAATATGTACTGTACAGTACGTACGACGTACCCGTACCGTATATTGCAAAAATTTAATTGGTTAATACACTTGTCAAATGGCTGACGCACCATATAAGTCAAATTTAGGCGCGTCAAAAAATTTGGGATGATCTGCAGATCCGCCAATATGATAACTTTTTTTATATAATTTATATATTTGAATTGTTTTCAGTCCTCAATTTTTGTTAAAAAATATTTTTAATCCAATGTTGATCTTTGAAAATTTCCAACAATTAATTGGTGAAATAAAGTTTTATGAAGTTTTTAATAACTGTACTTCAAAGTACTTATCAATTAAATTACTAAAAGCTAGTCTCGAAGTAAATGAATTTTTTTTTTGACTTCTCAGCTAAAAACATTTTAAAGATATAATTAATCTATTTGTGATTTAATTGCTTTAAATACGTATAATTCATCATTATTATAATAAATGATTTTATATTACTTAAGTTATTTTAAGGTCGGAATTCACCTATAATATATATAAGGTGGTTTCACCTAGAAAGCAACTTAGCAAAGATAAAATACATTACCTCCTTTTCACCCCTACTCTGATACATGATCAAGACCTAAAAGCTCACATGTCAATCCATAATCAGAAAAATAACGTCTATTGGATACTTGTAATAGTATTTATCAGCAAATTTTAGTTTTAAAATAAAAAATTAAGAAATGAGTATACATACTATCATTTATATACTGAGGCTGGCATATGATATTGCTTGTACGATTGCAAATTTTACTTTTGAAAAATCTTTTACATTCATTTCTAAACACAATTTAAGATGTAACTTTGTTGTTGAGAAAGAACTCTCCCTAATTAAATAAACGTAAAATTATATGTGTAAATAAAAATAATCACAAGAAATAGTATTTAAATATACTAACAGCTTTAATAACAAATTTGAATGGAATTCCATGCACGCGTAATGGTTCTTTAGTAAAATGATATACTTGAATAACTTTATCATTAATGCCTAGTTTGATCTCATCTTGTGGGATTTCCTGAATATAAAATAGATTATTTTCCAAAAATCAAGCAATATAATAAATATCTAAATGTCACAAAATGAATAAATGATACAAACCTCTGCGTATAACGTCATTTTTTCCTGTATTTTATCTATATTATCATTAATATCATATTCTTCTTGAATTATACAGTCCATTACACTATATAATCTAATCCTACAAGTAGGTTTTAATACTAGTTTTCTTTCAATTTTTTTAAAAAATTCATCAACTTTAGCAGTTTTTGAAATATGAATATCAATCACTGCCTTTAAAGAAGAAAGCAATAATAATTAATGTGCTGGTTAATATTAAATCAAAATATCATCTTTTTTTTTTACCTCTTTCTTAACGTTGTCCCAAGCCAGTATACTTTAAAGAACTTTTATTTTCTAATTCCACAATACTAATATCAAGGATCTCGTAATACAAAAGACTCACGTTAGATACATAGGAGTTTTTAATTATCTTTGACAATGTTTTGGTAGTCATCCTTTTAATTACAGTTTTGTGTGTACCAGTTCTGTATGTGCTGTTGTAAATCGTAATTTCAAAGGATCTGCATTTAGATGAGCAGCAATGTGTTTAGTGATCTATAAAATGTAAAAGCAAAAATAATTATATCTTAACTAATTAATTGATTAAATTCATATGAAGAATTATACAGTATAATATTTAGGCTAATAAATATGAGCAATTGATTTCTACAATATTTATACCCCTAATTTTATATGCAATATTAAATTTTTACAAGATGCTGCTGAAATTCATTTCATATCATCAATTCAGATACCAATTTCATTAATAGTGAAATCATTCCATCACTCAAGTTTTGTTTCAAGGAAACAAATAACTAGAGGGTATTGACTAATCACTTTACCATTTTACCATTCGTAATTTAATTTAAAAAATAATTTCAACATACGTACATTATCATATGTGTATTGCTTATTTAAAACTAATTCAAATTCAGATTTTTGTTCTCGATCTACCGTTATATATTTCAGTTTAAACTGAATAATGATACGCTTAAATAATGACTTGTAAAATATAGAAAGATCATGAATACGACCCGTAGCTGTATATTCTTGAATTCTAAACTGAAGCAAAGTTTACTTATAAAAATAAGTTAAAAAATAAGATGAGGATAGGGTAATAAATAATTTACTCTTTTTTAGTTAAAGCCTTTTGGAAGCAAATTATAGCACCATCTAGTATCACAAATTTTTGAAAGTCAAATTGGGGTTCATTTCTTCAATAATGTTTGATTTTATTTCCTATATTTTATTAAATAAATATGTCATTGCGATAAGCAGAGCAAAACAAATATATATCTTACTTCATATATTTTCAAAGGTGTATGTGATGGGAATTCCTTTTTCTCGCAAAGAATTGGAATAATATTTTACAACCAATATGCACTGTATGAGCTTGTACTATGCAAGTGCATTTATGTGCATATAAAAAAGATATGGTTAAAATTTGAGCAAAATTGAATTACTAGTTGTAAAGAATTAAGCTTTAAAATGAGATATTTGATTTTTTTGCTATAGATACATATATATAAATTACTATAGTAACTTATATAGTAAAAAGTTACTCTTTTTTTTATTCTTTGACAAATCTTGCCATAGTTCAATATTACAAGCTTCTAGCCCAGATATTCTGGAGACTTTCATAGCCTATCTACTATCACTATTAATTGTTTTTAATGATACACAACCTCAACTGGTTACTTCTAAGAGCACCTAGCCACAAGTTGTCATACAATCTGCAGGTCGATCAGATATCAGAGGCTGTTTCACCAGGACTAGCACCAAACTGAAATTTTATTTGTTCAGCCTAATAGTGCTATGAGTTCATGTAGTATTATGAATCAGACTTAATATCTTGTAATACTTTGGTTATTTCCAAATTAGGTTCTAACACATTTCATTTTACCTACAAATTTGATAACAGTAACTGCCTAATTAAGTCCATCCATAAATGTTCTGGGTCCCTGTCTTCCCATGGTATTTCAGCTTCCTAACCAGCTGTTTTTTTTCCATTTTACCTCTAGAAGGATTTGAACAGAACCCTGAAATATACATAAATACATCAGGTATTAGTTTTCTAATTTTTGGAGGCTTTTATGCAGATCTTTTTTATTTATAGTAATTTTTGTTTATTTTTAGTTTTTGCAAATCTTACTATTTTTAGTAATTTTATAATTAATCTGACCTATCTATGTATATTTCGGGATCCTATTTGAACTGCCAATCTTTAATTTGCAACCTCAAAGCATACCACTATACTATCAACCCAGAGGTAAAAAGCTATTATTAATAAAATTTTTAATTTTATTAATAAAATAACCAAAATAATTTTATTTTCATTAATTCAATAATCTAATAATTATATTAAATTAAAAAAATAAAAAATTAATTTGTGCAAAAATAATTTAATTAGAGTTATTTAATGTAAAATCTTTTTGCGCTAGCCTATAATTAGGATTGTTTTAGAATTAATTTCAATATTTGTAGAATAATATATATATATATAATTACTCAAGCAATTTAGAATAAAAATTATTTGGTACTGTATAAAATAAGATTTAGCCAATTTAATTAATTATTATAATTATAAACAGTAATTATAAATCAAACCAGTAATGTTAAACACTAGTATAATGTGTAATGTGAAGATCAATAGCAAAAAATAAACAAAAAAAATAAACAAAAGTTAACGTTGATAAATGTTAAGTTAGAGTTAATAGTTAGAGTTAGGGTTAAGCATAGTATATAATAAAATTTTACAAGGAGTTTTTTTTTTAAAAAAAAAAGGTGGTTTCATAAATAAAATTTTGAGTTAGAAGGTATTTTTTTAAAAAAAAATAGCAAAACAACAAAAATTTTATATTACATCTAATCTTTACGTTATATTGTATTTAAAAAATTTGATTGGTGAAAATCATTGTGATATTGAGTACTAGTAGTGTGATTTAGTAAAACCAATTATAAATTATAATTTTGTTATATACTAAGGGAAGTGCCGTTTTATTATATAATTTCGAAAGGGGGAGGGGGGGTTAGCAGTCTATCACGTCTATATATAATATATAAAAATTATTATTGGCTGCTCATTAGATTACAGGGGGGAGGGGGTATGACCTTCTAATAAAAATAAATTATATAATAAATGGCACTTCCCTAATTCTAAGTATATTAGATATAGCTTTTCTTTTTTAAAAATTTACAATATTAATTTTTGTAATTAACTAAAAGATTTAATTATCAAATCCAATATTTGGTCCTCAAAATTATAGTTGGTACTAAGATTTATTAGATAATATTGTTATAGAACATTTTTTTGTTTTATTTCTAGAACATTCTAAGGAATTGTATGTAAAACAAATAGGTACAAATATAGAATGCAATTGTGCTACAGGAGTTTTATTAGTTTTATTAGTTTATGAGTTTTACAAAAAGATATATAAACCCTAATTTTTCTATTCTTCTGCAGATTAGACTCAGATTTCCTATCTCTTCTCTCAACCACTTAAAAATAGTTATATCTCTTAAATATCATTATCAAAATAAATAAAATATATCTTTGCCAAATAAATATTATCTTGTTTTTAATAAATATTTAATGAACTGCTCTAGTAAAGTAATATTCCACTTCTATACTATATTATATCTTTTCTAACTCTTATAAGATCCCTGTTGCTGTGTGCTATATTGCAAGTACTATATTGAAGGCTATAGTCGCTTGTAACAATATTTTAGGAGTAAAGAGTCAAGCAAAATTTTATCTTTTAGTTAATTTAATTGGCTAAAATTTATATATATATATTATCTGGGGTAGGAATAAGCATTTATAGTAAATAAATATTAAATAATAAATATCATGCTCTTATATATTAACAAGCAAAAATTTATATCTAAATACTATTATTTGAAATTTTTCTTCATTATTTGGTTTTATGTCTTCTAGTATTAAGCATTTTCTTAATTACAGATTTATTGAATTAGTAATATCAGGTATTTTTTTTAATATTAAGGTGGCCACTTGGTATATTGGCACTTTATTGATTCAAACAGTAGACCAATTATTACAAATGAGCTTTTATATTACAATAGCTATTACAATTGTATACCAAGTGTACAACTTGCTATTTATACTTTTGGTACTGTTCCATACTAGCTATTATATCTATAGACTAACTATGAAACTAACTCTCTAGTTTCTATTTCTGCTTTATATATTCTTAATATATCTCTTTTAGAGTAATTTACTATTTTATACTCTAAAGCTTTAGCCAATTAGGCATTTGAATCTGTAGTAAACCTAGTAGAGTAGTTCCTGTCCCACGTAGATATTATCTACACTAAGCCTTATACTTGTAGTAAGGGGTTACCTTAAACTACTACTATTACTAGTATTGTATGATTTGACTGTTCAAAGCCTTTTTATGTTCAAAATATTAAAAATATCCAAGATTGTCCAAAGCTTGTCCAGGCTTTAATAATTAATATATTTGCTAAAAAATATATAATTATATATTTTTTTATGCTAAACACATTTTAGTTAAAATTAAAATAGGTAATTTTAATAAAATTTTAAGTAATTTTATTTTATTTAATTTTTAAAATTGTTCAAAATTGTTCAAACTACTGTTCAAAGCTGTTCTATAACAATACTGCCATTATTTACTTTTGCTCTTGTAAAGTTGATCCAATCCCTAGCACCTGCTTTTCTAGATTTTTTGACTTTACTATCTCAGGTTACTAGAAGAAACTCCCAATCCTGCAGCATGGAAGGATCAGTTCACTTAGCATTATGCATCTAAAATTCTATAACACATGTTCTTTTCCTCTGGTATAACTCTAGTAGCCCAGTTGGTAGAGTTCTTCTAAACCCTTTCAGTAAATTTTTTCTGGTTTCTCTACTCTTTTGAATTTATTCCATTTAGCTCTGTAGCACTATTGAAAGCTTGCACTACTTTCTTTTTGGGTCTTTCCAAGCAGATTTCTGATCTTCTAGTTGCTTTATAAATTCTAAAAGATTTATTATGGGTTTGTGCTAACTAAATCAGCCTGCATTCTTTTATATCTTACAATGCTTCTAGAATCTTCTATTTATAAATAGTAAAACCCAAGTTACAGATTCTATAACCCAACCAACAACAAATCTCCTATAAGATTCAAATCCCGTACCTTAGTTACAAGTTGCTTGAAGTGACAACAACCCAATTGCACTATGTTGCTATGGTATTTTTGATTTATTATTAAAAAATAAATTTTATATTTTTGACAAACTATTTTAATATATGAATTACTTTCAAAGTGCATATTTTATCCTAATGTTACTTATCTGTTATTAATAGCAAATATATACTACAATATTTTGATATTTTGGAAGCAAATTTTAGTTGCAACTCTTCAAATTTTTATCGTAGAATCAATATCAAATATATTTCTATTATTTTTAACAAAAGACTACTGTCAGTTGTTATTCAAACTATAATAATTCTAAAAATATAAATAATAGTTGTTTGTATAAACTTTTTTTAATCAAATTTCTGAAACTATATAGCATAACTATGAAATATTGCTATAAATTATTTTATTCATATTTTTTGATATTTCTATTTCAAAATATACTACTTTACATTTTTATCAAATAGTTGTCTGTTTTACTATATATAATTATTCAACTATTTAATCAAAACTATAACAGTTATATTTATTTATTTATTAGAACTATATTAAAGTAATTATGTTTATTTTTTGCTAATATTTTAAATATTCTGATTTAAGTATTAATATATTTTTTCAGTGCAGCTTGCTTTACTAACAATCAACTTACTATTACTCTATTTCATAACAAATTATTTACTAACAAGCTCATTTTACAAACAGTTTTTTTATCAAAGCTCATTTCACTAACAAAGTAATTCTGGTCACTGTTCTTAAGGTCAGAGTAGAATTAAAGTCAAAGTTAGTGTGCTTTATAGAAAAAACTCAACAGTGAAATGAAATAAACTGTCAAAAAATAAACTTGTCAATAAATAATTTTTGGCAAAAAATTGTGTCTATAAAGTAATTGTCAGTGAAATAATACAGACCCATTTTTTTAAATAGAGTATAAGATTGTTAATAGTTTTAAGTTTGAATTATTTATAAAAGAGTATTGCTTGGCCTTAATTAACAAACTTTCAAATATTTACTCAAAACCCATATATATTGAAGCATAGCTTTATTCTTTAATTTTATATAAACAACTTGTAAAAGTTTCAAGTTAATTTCATATCTTGATGATTTATTGAATATATTTAAGGTTTAGTTTTAAAGCAATTATCTTATTGCAAAGTAATAACTTGAAAATCAAAAAATTTGTTTTCAATTGTATAATATAAAACTTTTAATTTAAAAAATTATATAGTTAACTAATATAGTTTTAATTAAATAGTTATATAATATCCCAATATTAGTTGCCTTATGTATTTTTCTATATTTGTTAAAAGATTATTGAGCTTTTCAAAATTAATATAATTATTAAATTGGTGCATCACACTATATATTACTAGAAATCTGAAATTAGGAAATTTATTATACTTTCTGTAAATTAAAAATTTTTGAAACTTTGAGCATAAACCACAGTACCCTGTGCAAATTTATTATACTTTCTGTAAATTAAAAATTTTTGAAACTTTGATCAACCCTGTATAGCATGAACCACAGTACCCTGTGCAAAGTACTATATTTTCACATAATAATACACACCTGTGTGTTATTTTGTTTATCTGTGCATTATTTCAAAATGCATATATAATATTTTAGATTAATATTACCAATATTTAATAGACATATGTGCTATACTTATATTTATCATACAAACTCTTAGAGAATATGTTAATTTAGAACACACAAGTGCATTATTTCGAGTCAAATAGATGACTTTTAAAAGTAGCAATTTCAAAATAATGCACATATGCATTATTATACAAAAATATGGTACCCTATTAAAAAATTTATGGTACAATATAAAAGACCCAAAGGATATACCTATATAAAAAGTTTTTATATAAAAAATTGCTTAGTATAGTACCTTGGGTATTATACAAATTTTGTCTGTAGATTGTATTATACCAGTATTATACCCACAATATTATAGTCTATGCTATATAGTAATATTTTGACAAATACCAAATCTAACTTAATAAAATTTTCTTTATTTAAATTCTATAAACTGTATATTTAAATAAAAAAAAGTTTATTAAATTTGATTTGGTAGTTATTAATTCAACACAAAGTTTTATTTGTTTAAATATGTATAAATACAAAATATAGATAATATCAATAATGCATTACAAATTTTTTACTTTTTAATATTGTTGTAGTACTAGATTACATATTTTTATTTATTTATTTTGTTTGGCATTCCTGCTTTTATTGACTAAAGAATATACATGCTAATATACAAAGATCTCTAACTATACATTTAACCCTTCTTTTTCTACATTAAAGACTCAAAGGATCACATATTTTTATTCAAAATCTAATCTATTTAAATGTTTCTAAATAGTTTTAATTTTATAATACCAGAAGTAAAATTTCTTGATATTTGACTAGTATGCTGACTTATGTAATAAATTTTGGGCAGTCTTTATTAAGTATTTGGTATTTGATTTTATCACTTATATTAGAAAAATAAATATAGTACAGATTTGCAAAATCTGTAACTCTAAAAATTATTATAAAAAATAAATATTATTTATTTTGAATTAAAGAATTATTTGCATATATTTAATTAAAAAATAATCTGTAGGCTTTACTAGTTTTGTTTTATTTATTATTAAAAATTCTTTTTAGTAAATATTGTCTAAAATAAAAATTTTTTAAAAAAAATAAAACAGATATGTGTAATATAGCAAATAAATTACTTCAAATTACTAATTGGTATTGATAATATTAATAATATAGACTCTTTATTAATTTAAAAATTATACAATTTAGGTTGTAAAATTCATTTATTAATATATTGTAACTATTTTAATATAGTTGCACCAGTGTTGCACTCCTATAAGTGCATGCTTTTGGGACCAGGTATAAGTGTGCATTTAGAGAGGTTATGCATTATAGAATTAACTTAATAGCCAATAATAAGTGAAATCAAACATGTAATCAATACTTTAATGCTTTTTATCCAAAAAAATGAGTTACCCAAAATCAATAATGGTCACTATAGAGTAAAGTTCAAAGTTTATTATATAAATTGATTATAATCGCTTAAGTAAACTTGTTTAGAAAATCAAATATATATATATTTTAAATTTTTATTAATATTAAAGAACTTTTTATTATTTGGTTTTTAATTTTTACGTTCAATAAAAAAAATAAATTTTTTTAAAAAATAGATTTGTTGGACTTAAAAATTAAAAATCAAATAATAAAAATAAAAAGTATTTTGATTTTGATAAAGATTTTAGTATACAGTCAACTCTCTCTAATCTGAACTGCCAGGACTGCTTTTTTTTACTATATAAAAATTTGGAAAAGTTCAGTTTTCAAAAAGTTATATATGGCTTATCCGAACTTTATAATAAAATTTACAAATGTTCTAGAGATTTGGTTTGGTTTAGCGAAAGTTTAATAGTGTTTAGTTTAGAGAGGTTTGGATTAGAGAGAGGCAACTGTATATATATTTTAATTGTTTAACAAGTTTACTTAAGTAATGGCAGTGACATATATTACATAATATAATTTTACTATACCCCCTACCCCTTCCCCCTATATAAGAGAAATTTGATTGGCTATTATGAACTTCTATATTTAACATAAGATTTCAGAGACCTCCTTCCCCTAAAATATTACGTAATATCTGTCACCACCCTAATAATATTCAATTTGCATAGCAAAATTTAAATTTTACTATGTAACAACTATTTGGGATTAGCCAAATTCGATTATATCTAAAAATAAGCTATAAAAAAATCCAGTTATTATTGGCTAGCTTTAAAATTAATCATATACATGCATTTATGGAATACATATATATACATAGAACTCTAAATCTTATGCATATGCAGAATGTAAAGAGTAACTAAGTCCAAAGCTCAGAGCTATGGTTTACATATAGAAAAGGTTTGTATTTACAGAATGTGCACTTAGGGAGTGTGACTGTATTATAATATGATACAATATTTATATACTAATATCTATTGTAATAGTGTAAAATATTTATTTATAACAATAATCTATATGCTAGCAATTCATTGATAGCTTTTTATTTGGGTCTAAAACATTATTATTAAAATAGGTTTGCAAATTATATTTGCCTATTCTAGATTATAAAAAGGCATTAGAATGATACAAGTATCTAAGCTTTAAAAAAAAAGATTTTATTTTAAAATTACTTAAATATAAAAATTGATATAGATAAATTACAAACTTACAATTCAAAGATATTTAAAAATTTATAAAAATTTTGAATAATTTAAATTTTTTAATTTATACAAAGGCAAAGATATTTAAAAATTTATAAAAATTTTGAATAATTTAAATTTTTTAATTTATACAAAGGTTTATTAGTAGTTTTTTTAGCATCTTTATTTGTAAATAATTTTGCTGAACTATATAACTATTACTTTCTTTAAGGGTAGAGTATACATAAATCATTATCATATGATTTTATTGATACAATGAGATTTATAAAGAAATTAAAAAATGTGCTACTAATTAAACTTTTTATAGTTGTAATCGAATTTAATAAAATTTTATAATATAGAACAAAATGCAAATTTTATAATAGTAAAATTTTAATAAAGTATACATTTAAAAAATTTCTATATATCATAAATTTTCCCCAAGTTGGCTCAAATTTTTTCAATTTACACAAAATGATTAATTTTGATTATCAATATCATATGATTACAGTATTATATAATTTTGTAAACAACTTTTGACTTCTAAAACTTAAATCTTCATAACTTGATAAATATTCAACCAATTTTAATAATTTTATTATTTATAGAATCATAAAAACCTGCTCTATAATTTTATTTAATAGTTCAAAAATGATTTGCTTAATTAATACTACAAATTTTATATATAATTTGCAATTTGTACCCTGTCCTCAAATAATTTACCACCCAAAAGCTTTTTTTAGTAATCTCAAAATTGAATTGATTTTTAGAAATTAAGAATAAAGATATTGACCTATATCTAATTTTTCACTACAGTAAGGCTTCTCTAAGTGCACCCTCTCTAAGTGTACACACTCTCTAAATGCATGCTTAAGTGCTGGCCCAAATATATACTTGATCTCTATAAATGCACTTTTTTTTATTCTCTAAATGCACGTTATAAAAGTGTGGTCCCAAGGGCATGCACTTAGAGGTCTAACTGTACTGTTTAATCATTAAACTTTTAAGCTTGTCAATTAAATATTTATCTCATCTATTAGTCAAAGGATTTCTTTATATTATTTATTAAAAGATTTGATAAAATTTTGTTTATATTTGAAGATTAGAAAACAAAACTGTGCTCTTAAAATAATCTTTTCCTAAATAATATTACAATCATTTTTAGCATTTTTTATTAAATAATCTAGATAGATTTACAAATTTTTGTAACTATTGCTTGATTAAAAACATCATAACCGAATTTAATGATTCTATTTTTATCTACTTTTTGGCACATATTATCAAGTTTTTTTAATTGCTTTATGCCTATTAGCCTTTATACTTGAAATATAATTATAATCTTTCTTAATACAGTTGACCTTTCTAAGTACACTCTCTCTATGCAAACACTGTCTAAATGCACACTTAAATCCTGGCCCAAATATATACTTGACCTCTATAAATGTACTTTTTCTTATTATTCTCTAAATGCACATTATAAAAGTGTGGTTCCAAGGGCATGCACTAGGACCCCGAACTATACATAAATAGGTGGCAATTTGCTTTTGCTTATTTTTAATAAATTTTTTGTAGATCTTTTCTATATTTAGTAATATTAATGCTTATTTTTGACTGTTTTTTGTAGATCTTTTCTATTTTTAGAAATCTATAACAATTTTTTAAAATTGTTAGCTGTTTATAGATTGTTTGGGGTCCTTATGCACTTAGAGAGGTCTAACTGTATATTTATTAATTTCTTCTATAATAGAACCAATATCAACTTGGACTTTGTTAATATTATGTCAATTTCATAGTAAGTTATATATTATACCAAATTTTTTGAATATAGCCAGAACTCTCTAAGTGCACCCTCTCTAAGTGCATACTCTCTAAATGTATGCTTAAGTGCTGTCTCAAATATATACTTAACCTCTATAAATGCACTTTTTCTTATTATTCTTTAAATACATGTTATAAAAGTGTAGTCCCAAGGGCATGCACCTGACTATACTATTAAGCTTTTAATATCACAAAAAAGTTATATTTAATGTTTTTACAAGTTGTTAATAATACAAGTAAGTCTTTTGAAGAAAGATCATTATATATTTAAATAAAATTTCTAACTTTGAAATCAATAGTTTGAATTCTAAACTTTGTTTTTTTTATAATATTTTTATAAAAACTCTAAAAAGAACATAAGAATATATAAAGCTATTGTTTTTTAAATATTTATAAATTTTTATTAGTTATACAAAAATATTACATAATTAGAGATAAATTATTATGCATTATATTATAGAAATAATTTATACATCGCACGTGCAATGTTGTTGCACCTGCCATAGATCATAAAATCAGGTGTAATGTAAAATCAAAACAATTAAAATAACCTGTTTTTTCATTGGATAGGGTTAGAGTGAGGTATAGATTGTGTGTATGGGCGAGAGAAGAGTTTTTATAGTAAAATTTTGCAAGGAATTTTTTTTTGTTAGAATTCTAAGAGTAGTTTCATACACTCGATTTTAAGTTATAGACGATTTTTGACAAAATGAATGGTTGTTTTGAATTTTTTGATCATGTAACATTATACCTGATCTTGAAATTTTGTTTGGGAGAGCGACATATAAGGCGCATTGCATGGGCAATGAATAAATTTACTCTATATTATAAATTATAAAAATTTATATATTATTATATATTAAGTATTATGCACAAATTTTTTAAAAATTAATTTTATATTCAAATTTATATATAAAATTATATTAATTAATATATACAGTCAGATTTCTCTATAATCACCAAGTCTGCCATACTCTATTTTGGTAATTGTATAGAAGTGTGGCTATAAATAAAATACCTTGTAATAATTATATAACCAAAGGCCAATAAATAATATATTTGTGCATAATTAAAATACTATTAAAAAAATTTAATCCAGTGCCCCAATTTGAATGAAACAAATTATAGTGTTTAACTCAATAAGACGATATTAAAAAGCCCAAAATTATTCAAATTTAATTACAAAATGCTAAGAGCATTAAGAATTTTTTACTCAGTTGTTTAAATTTAATCAATTATTAAATGTGTAAAGTAATACAAATCCTTAATGATCTTAGAAGCATGTGATTTGATTTGATAATTTTGGGCTCATTAGAATTGTCTTATTGAGACAATCATTGTTTTATCCAAACCAAATTACAAATTATTGGATCAAAAGTTATTTGCTATCAAATCTTTAAAAAGCTTTAATAGATAATTTTAAATACATATGAATATGTATATTGGCCAATTAGATTTTATAATCTATGACTATAATAAGGGTTTATTAAAAATAAAATTGTTAAAAAATCAAATTTTTATAGTAATACAGTGCAGGAACCCTTAAATCAACTAGTCCTATAAAGTGTTTAAAATTTGATGTTCTCATGTTCTCATAAGAACACTAAATTTTTTTTAAGAACATTAATATTTAAAATAATGTTCTCTTATTTGAGAACATTTTGTACTAATAAAATGTTCTCAAAATATTATTAGTATTAGTTTTTTTTTA
>QKWP01001253.1:121823-140108 GCA_003550325.1 Gigaspora rosea | reverse complement strand
ATGTAATTAATATTAAATTAAATTAATATATTTAAATTTTAATTAATTAAATTATTTAATTTAGGATTTCTTGATAATGGCCAATATCTTGTTTTATGTGCTCGAAAAGAGCAAACAGAATTACTTTTTCAAACATTATATGTTGAAATAGATATGGCATTTAAAAGAATCCATGGTATTACAAATAAATGGAAAATTTGTGCATATGTTAATTAATATCAAAAAGGTATTTTATTCTTTATTCCTGTTGCTAATTAATATTTTAATAAAATATAAATTTTACTATATAGCATTAGTCTTTGCACGAGTTTTTACAAATTTTCAATTAGCTGAAGCATATCAATATTTATTTGAAGATTTATTTGATATTGTTGAAAAAATACAAATAAAAAATAGGTTGTATAATTGCAGATGAACATCAAGGGCAAGCACTTGGTAAATTATATTTAATATAGAGTATAAGATATTATATTTATAATTTAATATATTAACATTATTTTTTATTAAACCAGGTCTTGGAAAATATCTTCATTCAAAATATTGTCATTTATTAAGCGAAGAACATTTAAAGCATATTTATAAACTATGTCAAATTCACTTTAATCGGTAAGTAAATTAATAATAAAGTTTATTTATATATTATATAAATTTTATTAAATTATTTATATTTTATAGTAATATTCGTAATAAAGCTATTTCTAATGAGACAAAAGAATTGATATATTTGATCATCAAATTAAATATACAAGAAGAAATATTACATGTATTAGAAAAAATTAAAAATTATAATAAATCAGGAGCAACAGGTTTTTTTTATATAATTAAATAATAATTATTAAATTAAATTATATAAATAATATATTTAATTATATAAATAATATATTTAATTAAATAAATAATATATTTAATTAAATTTAAAAATAGAATGGGTTTGTGATAAATGTAAACCATGGATATTGGCTGGGCTTTCATTAGCATTTATTAAAATAGATACCGATATTTGGAATCAAACACCAAATAATACTAATGTTAGTGAATCGGCACATGCTAACATAAACCAAGATGGTCGATCACTATCTTTATTAGCAGCAATATATCGGTATGTATACTGTATTTAAGATACTATAGTAATTATATTTAAAAAATTTATAAGTATTTCCCATTACATCATAGGTTTTTATATAAAAAAAAAATTTATAAGTATTAATTTTTTTAATTATAGAGGTGATGATTTTGATCAATGGCAATGGCATTCAGCAAAAACATATGAAAAGTATAATATATATGAAACTTATAAAGATAAATCTGAATTAGCCTGATTGACAAATAATTCAAAAAGAAGCCGTAAGTTAATTTAATTTATTTTTATTAATTTTTATTTTTATATTTTAATTTAATAACTTATATAATAATTTAATTAGAAAAATGAAAAAATAAAATTAAAGAACCTGCCTCAAGATCTATATCACAAAAAAAACGCAAGAACAAAGCATTGGACAAAAATACTGAAGATTTATTTTCTATTCCAACTTCAACTTCAACTATTATTCCTACAATGCAAGAACAAGATAACTATATTGAATGGGAAAATAAAAAACTTGAATTACGGCAAAAAAGTTTAGAAATTTTGAAGGAAGAAATTGCTTTGCGTGAAAAATTTAATAGTTTAAAACAGTTGAGTAATTAATTATATAGTACAATTTAAATCTAATATTAAATAATTTTACTAAATATTGGTTTTTCATATAAAAAGGTAGTGCTCTTATTTAATAATATCCATGATATTAATTAATCGATTTTTTTAAAAAACTTAATAGATATAAAAATATATGCGTATTAGTATATAATTTCGAAATAAATATTTAACTGATTTCGAAATAAATACTTAATTAATTTCGAAATAAATATTTCATAAATTATATCATTTATATTTCAGTTAGTATTTTAAAGAATTATCATCAAATACTTTGTATTATATTATTATATATATTGCATTGTACTGTTATTATAATATAATACTGTACATACCGTACAGCAGTGTTGTACATGGGACAGTTGGGACATACGTTGGGACATTTTGGGACATTCTGGGACAATTTTATAAATTGAAATTACTTAAAATTTTATTAAGATAATCTAATTAAATTTTTTTAAAAATGTGTTCAGCACCTAAAAAAATATATAATTTTATATATTTTTTAAATAAATTTATTAATTATTAAAGCTTGGGACATAGTTGGGACACTTGGGACGCTGGGACGTTGGGACGTTGGGACATGGCAAAAAAAGGCTGGGACAGTGAAAATGTACAACACTGCCGTACAGTACAAATTATTAGGCGTACCGTACATAATTTCTACACCCCAATACCTGTACAGTACAAATTATTAGGCGTACCGTACATAATTTCTATACCCTGAATATAACCTTATTTGTATGGCAATAAATCCACAGTTAGATTACCTAATTTAGCAAGACTGATCTTAACAGATATTATTAGAACAAGATCATACAAGATATCATTATTCTCAAGATTTTGACGAAATCACAAAATTTTATCATACAATACAAATATTATTTCTCAACAAGCTTTAGCGGAGAGATTTAAGCAGATCAAGTTAAGGTATTTTTGACGAGAAATGGCGAAGATATTGTTTATGTATTACGAAATTCCTTCACTTAAATTTATTACCATATTTGTGTAGCGATAAATGTATACTATTATTACCTTATTTAGCAAGTGCTATTTATCCACACATTGGAAAGTATTAACAATCACGTACGTATATATGGTCTTTAACAATACATAACAAGTATATTGTGACAGCAAACTCTCTAAGCCATGCTTTATTTAGTCAATTCTTGTTGTAAACTGCAAGAACAAAATCGATTTACAAAAACTTTCTACACTAAACCATTTTAGTAAAGATGAAAAAAGGATGAAAAAAAAATGAATTAGATATACTGGCTTGTAAATAAAAGGTATCCATTAAACTATTTTAAGTAATTTTGAAAAAGGGCGAAAATAAATTTTTAAAAAATGTCTTAGTTGTCTATTCATCATTGAAAGCGCTAGTCTTTTATATAATATTCGCTTACCTACAGTAATCAGGGCTGTAATCAAACAGTTAATAATAGTAAGCTATTTTAAAATACACAACTAGAGATTGTACCCGTTGGAAAAACCTCTACCTGGTTACTATTAAATTACCCGAATATCCGGATAAATTACTATTTCACACAATTGCAAGTTCTACCCGGGTACAATCACTATACACAACACCTAAATTTTTAGCACCAATAATATTAATATCGATACAGTATTATAAAATTTGATCGTCTAATTCGTACAAGAGCATCATACTATAAATTAATCATATGAATTTGTCATCCAATCAGATCCTCAAATTCGGATACACCCTTTCACTTCCTACTTAACTATGCACTTCGTTGTACTCCGCTCCTAGTATAACTTTAATTACTGTTCTAATACATATCAATCTAATTATCGCAATATTACATATATTTATTAATGTTAATTTACGTTTTACTAAATTTGGCACCACAATTATTGGACACGGCAAATCAACCCAACAAATAATACATTTTTCTATATTTGGGCTTGAAATGCATATTTGCTTATACGGGGTAAAAATTTTACAAGCCACGGCCAAGTCTACAAATTTGGAATAACCATTATGTTGGCCAAACATCTACTATCCCTATTTTTTTACTAAATATAAATGTGCATTGGTTAAACACAATACGTAACAGTAATCTAATTTTTATTATTGATAGAAGTCAGCTGTCAAAATTATGAGACTTATCTTGGCACCGATCTATGCTGAAATGGGTACACAAAAGCTCAAACTAATAGTACATTTGTGCTGGAAAAAATAAAGTATTTATTATAATGGCCCATAGGTTCATATACATGTTTTTGAAATAACTATCACGAGACATTCGGGTTACGATTATAAATTATTTTTTATTACTATTAAAAGTATGCCTCAACAGCACTTTGACAGCACTTCGACAGTTGCTTAGACAATTTTATATATGTTTATTATGAAAAAGCCAATAGCAGTTCAACGGTGGCTTAACAGCAGTTATCTAGAATCTATATTTTAATAATACGTATTCATGAAATTTCAATAAACATACGTGTGTGCTATTTTAACAGTTAACACAACTACGTAGCGGTAATTCGATTCCACGAGTCCGCACAAATTCTTATCACATAAATTTTGTGTCCTCGATGGTCTCCAGAGGCTGTCGGAGTATAGTTAACTAATAGTTAACTAATATTTTTATAATAAATAGCGATCACTTAATTTTCAGGTTTATCAGTTCGAATGTGTGATAAAAATTTGCCCAGCTTTAATAATCAATAGCCTGCATTAAATAATAATCAAGACTTTATTTAAATACAAAAAAAAACAGCCCAAAATTGTTAAATATAAAAACTCTAAAGATTTTATTTGGCGTTATTATATTATTATTCATAGCTACCAAAATTCCTGTTTGTGGAATTTATCTATACTGATAAAAATTAAAAATTTCTTAATGCTGAATGAGTATTACTTTAATCGCTATTCGAATTGTTATTCAACACTGTCATAACTTGCAGACATGCATGTTTGTGATAGTTTGAATATAGTTCAAATTGTAGTTTGAATACTATTAGATTATGCCATTCTGTATGATGAAATTTTTTAAATTTACTAGTATTACTATTTTAACATCACAATACAACAATAATTTTTTCATAAGTTTCAACAATAATTAATTATCCGTAATACACTTAATAGAAGGTATGCAAATTTGATTTTCAAAATAAATTAGCCAAATTTAGTATGCGATATTTTGGCGTTGTAATCTTTAAATCCAGATAATCCACATTATACATCAATGTATACCGATATTGAAAAAATGATAATCTATAATTTGACAATGGTACATTCATTATTTATGCATATAGGCGTTGTTTGGATCACAAGTTTGAGGCAAGCTAATAGTTAATTTTAGTCGAATGCAATTTATAATTTTTATCATTAAAAATTCTCGGCTAAATTAATTATTAGCTTGTTTCAAACTTGTGTTCCAAAATAATGCCCATAGGCATTATTTCACACAAATACAGTGCAAATTGTAAATCAACTGATCTCGCTATTGCTGACATTAATAAATTTTCTATTTTATTAACATTAACAACAGCCCGTTCACATTATACATTAAACGTTGTTGAATCCTAAGGGGTTTGTAATTGAATTTTAACCAAAAACAACATTTTATAGTTGTTTCAAAATGCGTATTATCAAGATAATATTTAGTTTATTTGATATTTACTATTAGGACGACGGTCCTTTTGGTCTGTCCTAAAAAGGACTAGACTGGCCCGGTCCCTAGACGGGCCGAAGGATCGTTGGTCTGGACCGGACTGATTAACAGCCCTACAAAGGTTTAATAGCCTACTATAATCTATTTAATTGAAAACTAAACGTGTAGATTCGCTAAAAAAATGAAACCTAATATGGGAAGTATCGGCTGCTTATATGCAGCTGATTTTTTTTAGTTATACTAATAAATACTTTTTTATGGCGGCCTATTCCCTATTTTTATCCACTTATACCAAACAAAGGATTTTGCAAAAATCAGTATAGTGAACATCAAATTTAATGTTATACAAGAAACGTAATCGTACCGGTATTAGGATAGGAAAAGAGCACATTTTCTGGAATCTACTATATTGCATTATGCTATCATGCTAATCTTGCGTTTGTATGTATGCGCACTTTTTTATAATGACAGTCATAATACTAGCTTCAATTGATTGTCGATCATGCATAAACATAATTGCTAACCAGATATCAAATACTAGTATATAAACTTTTAATGGACTTATAACTATTACAAATCGATACACAATACTATATATGGTTAAGGTTGATTTGGTACTATCATAATACAATAGCTAGATTGTGATAACATTCTTAATCATAACTTGCTCATTAATATTTTAGTCTTAACGTTTTTAATCACGGATTGTAAATCCAATCAAGCATATAATATTGCTACATTATTTTAGCGTTAAAGCATAATAACTTAATCACATTACTATATTAATTTTAGTTCACTGGTAGATCGACATAAAACTACGAACTACAATAGTAATTATCAAATAATCTGGACAGCAAAAATTCCAACCAAAAATTTATAAAAAATGAAAAAATCTAGAAATCAATCATCTAAATCTTTGGTGAAATGTAACTTTTTTTTAGTTAATATATTCAATATTTTTATTAAAAATCATGAATTATTTTTTTATCTATTGCAGAGCTATTGTTCTTGTTCTTGTACTTGTTCTTGAACTTAAGACAATTATACAAAATGTTTTCAAATTCGTGAAACATTTGATTGACTTTTTTTTAATTATTTTTCATTCAAAATAGCTTGCATATATTAGATAATCAGACAACAGAAGAAAATTTGAAAAAATTACATTTCATAATTTTAAAAAAGCTGCATTAATGATTAACAAATTCTTTCATTCTCATCTTTGATAATTAGAGATTATCATATAATCAGCCCAATAAAAAATCCTATGAAAAAAAAACGAAAAATGCCAAATATTGAGCAAATAGATATCAGATATTAAATTTGTATCGGGCCACTGATATTTACATCTAAAAAGCACATTTTTACTATCAGTTGTTATAGTAATTGTAATTTCATTCTACGGATAATCGCATTTATTTTAATTTTTTTTAATTGTCAGATATCTTATCATACTAAAGTACTAGTCACATTAACATATAAAAAAAATTTTATATTTTTACGCTATGTTTCGAAATAAATTATAGTTTTTAAAATATAACAAATTAAACGAACTACTAACGAACCTATTTATCTAAAGCAAAATTAATTACAACGTTATATTTTATCTTCGTTTATAGCTTATACTTTTGAATAGTGTTATGAGTTTGCAAAAGCTTTCGAAATATTTCATAGTATTGAAAAATATTTTAAAAGTTTTCAAATGTTTGTTTAAGCATTGATTTTATTAAGAAGTTGCTAATTATTTTATAATTTTTTGTAAACTTCATGAAATCACAAAGTGACAAAAAATATAAATCAAGTGATTCATCATTTATAACATATATTTTTGAATAAGCCTAAGAAAATGCAAAAAGTTTCGAAATATTTCAAAGTATTGAAAAAATACTTTACAAGTAGACAATTAGCAATAATATATAAAATTAAAGCGAATATATTTAAAACATTTCACAATACTTCGCATAATTTCTGACAAATTATCATCATTAGATAAATTCGCAATATTACTCTCTAAATTAATATTTTGCACAGGATTGAGGAATATCCAATTGGTTTTCATTAATATTATCTTGAGGCAATTCATCAAAAAGCGAAGTCTTGCGAAAACTCTCAGCACTTTTAACAAAAACTGAAATTTCATTTATTTAATTTTCATAGCATATCTGCGAATTTATGTGCAATTATTAAACATTTGCATTAGAAGTTCACTGAACACACCAGTATAAGCAGAGAAATCATTGGTCACGTTATGGCATGTGAAACATAAAATAAGTATAAAGGTATTATTGTCTTGCCGATTTTGAAATACAATCAATCTTGAAAAACAAAAATTCTTAAATTTTGTCATAAGTAGTAAACAATAGATATTGTTTTTACATAAATCAACAACTTTCATCAACTTATAATATACTTTAATTAATTTTGAAACATTTCATAATTATGCAAAATTATTAAAAATGTATTAAATAAATTATTTTTTAAATTATTCGATTTATTACAATAATCTTTAAAGGGATCAAGGAGGTCAAAGGCATTATCAAAACCCAAAATATCCAAATCTAAAGATAAAAGAAAAGGGAGAAAAGTTAGTGAGTCGACTTCTAGCAGGCCAATTGCCTTATTGTCAGAAGTGGGTTCACCTACTCTACAATTATCGCAGAGCCATCGTATACTTCCGAAGAATTTTTGACGTCTTTTTGAATTAGAGGATAACACATATTCAAAAAATTTTGAAGTCGATCCTAATACTAATATTCTTGATGAATTTGATGATATTTCAGTTAGCACAGATTATAGAAGATATGCGAAATAATTCATCTGACTATGAAAATCAAAAATATGATGAATTTTCTAACGAAGCTTATGCTGATTTAATGGTTTTGGTTACAAAATATAAACTAAGTAATGCAGCTGGAAATGCGATTATCTCATTCTTTAATAAGCATTCAAATCATTCCAAATCTCCATTACCTTACTTTAAGATATTTCAGAATATTACAAAAGGCATTTTTTTGACATAATAGCAAATTCGTAATACAATTTAAAAATTGAACGATTTAAAATATTAAAATATAAAAAAAAACTTTATATTTTTATGTTATGTTTCGAAATAAATTATAGTTTTTAAAATATAACAAATTTAAACGAAACTATTTATCTAAAGCAAATTTCTTTTAGCTTTATTCACTAAATTACAAGAATTTATAATATTATAATTTATCATCATTTATAGCTTATACTTTTGAATAGTGTTATGAATATGCAAAAGCTTTTGAAATATTTCATAGTATTGAAAAATACTTTAAAAGTTTTCAAGTGTTTGTTTAAGCATTGATTTTATTAAAAAGTTACTAATTATTTTATAATCTTTTGTAAATTTTCATGAAATCACAAAGTGACAAAAAATATAAATCAAGTGATTCATCATTTATAATATATTTTTGAATAAGCCTAAGAAAATGTAAAAAGTCTCAAAATATTTCAAAGTATTGAAAAAATACTTTACAAGTTTTTATTCTGCTATTGATTTTATTAAAAAAAAATTATTAAGCAATTTATAATCTTTTATAAACTTTCGTAAGTTCACGAAGTTACAAAAAATATAAATCAAAATGAATTATTATTTATAACTTATACATGGGGAAATTCAAAACAACTTTTGTATATTTATAAAAAATTACCGGTAACTTTGATTTTATAACAGGAACATAATAATGTAAAATACGTATACCAGAAAATGTAATAATATAATAATGTAAGTGCTATGAAGGCAATTATAACTGACGATCGTGTCCTCTAATAATAGTGTTTTTATAGGCATAGAAAGAAAAATAAATAAAATATATGATATGCTTTCAAGGGAGGGATTACGCAGACCCTAAACCATTTAATGCGATTCCCTGCATTATATTATTTTTTAAAATATAATTTGCATAGTTAAAGGCTCTATCACTTCAATAAAAAAACAAAATTTTTTGTTTTACCAATGTAGAAATAGATAGACGAAAAATATAGAATAAATAACTTTGTAATATCAAAGCAAAAAAAGATGATGAATATTGTAAAGGATAAATGTTAATCAAATATATAAAGTCCGAGGCCCTATCGCTCAATATTAAAGGCAAAATTTTTTGCATGACTGAGTATAGTCAACTGAAGAAGGGTATCAGAAATAAAGAAAAAGTGAAAAAATAAAATGCAAAGAGGTAATAGTCAGATCCTGAGCCTGCCTTGAAAGGTGATCACAGGTTAAAATCAAAAATATCATCCAAATATCATTTAATAATTGTCTATAGCGATAGCAGGCTGATATGTTATCAGATATAAGGCCGATTGATAGGGCAAGATTGTAGTGAAATGTGTTGCATATCGACCTGGTGTATACAAAAAATATCCAAATATCATTATGAAGATTTATAAAAGATAATAGACAGATATTTTTAAAATATACTAAAGATAATTTAACAATAGATGTATCATAAGCCGATATTGTGTCGGCTATTTAATAAAAAAATTTTTTCCATTTGTACGATATAATATCGATATTTTAAATTTTTTCTGAAAATTAATATATTATTTAATTAAAATTTTATTTTCTTTTATATGATATTATACCGATATAATAAATTAGAGACTGTATATTTGATTTTCTAAGATGATTTTAGGGCGATATATTAATTTGAAAATTGTGCTTGTCACCGGTGGTGACAGTAACCAGATTAGGGTTATGGTTGGATTTAGAGTTAGAAAAAGATTTATTATATAATAAAACACCTTAAGAAGCATTTTTAGCTAGAAAAAAATATTGGTTTTATAGACACAATTTGAAGTTATTGCGATTTGTAATTTTTTGAATTTTTTTGTCATACCTAATCTAGCAATTTGATTGGCTCGGAACTGCAACCACGGTTACAAATAGATTTGCCCTATTAATTTTATTAAAGAGATATTTGACGCATATAATACATATATAAATGATATTTTAATATGATTTTTTATATTTTGACTAATTTTATAGTAATCTGGTACTTGTAATTAAGAAGATTTATTACCAATAATATAAGTTACTTTTATATTTGAGTAATATATCGGCCTACCAATAATATAAAAATTTTAGATAAAATATGGCTATTTAAAACTAATAAAAATAAGTTGGTTTGTTATATGAGTAATGTATCGGCCTACCGATAATATAAAATTTTTAGACGATATATTACAGATAATATAAGTTGGTTTGTTTTATGAGCAATATATCGGCCTACCAATAATATAATATTTTTAGATGATTTTTACAGTTACTGCTGTTTTAAAAAAGATAATTTTAAGTTGGTTTGTTTTATGAGTAATATATCGGCCTACCGATAATATAATATTTTTAGACGATATATTACTGTTTTAAAAAGATAATTTAAGTTGGTTTGTTATATGAGTAATATATCGGCCTATTGATAATATAATATTTTTAGACAATATATTACTGTTTAAACCTATAATTAGCTGATATTTATGTTATATTTTCTGATTTTATATATCATTTATTAAATAAAATAAAAAATAAAACAAAATAATAATAATATATAAATTATTTTTTTCTCCCTCTCTTTGTTACTTTATCATCACCCTTTTCCACCGCCTTACTCTTTTCCCTTTTTCTTTTTCTACTTTCTTGCTCCCTTTCTATTCTTTCCCTCATAGCTTCATCTACACCCTCTTCTTCACCTTCAATTCCACTATCTCCACCCTCAACACCCTTATTCCCCTCAACACCAGTCTCTTCTGGAGTTGTAATTTCCACAGGTTGTTCTCTACTACCTTTCGAAGTAAAAGCTTCAGCTGTTGCTCCTGATGCTCCTGTTGCTGTTGCTTTTGCTGCTGTTGCTTTTGTTGCTTTTGCTGCTATTGTTGATGTTGTTGTTACTGCTGTCTGCTTTTTTAATGCTGTTCTTAGTATAGCTGATGATGATGTTGATGCTGCTGCTGTAGGACTTGGAAGTGACGATTCTCTGCTTTTTTGTGCTTTTGAAGGTCTTATACGTAACGTAAAGTAGCACCACCACTTTTTCTACTTCGCTTCGTTCTAGAACCATCATTACTTTCGGCTTCACGGGTGCTAGCCCGACTTCTTTTTCTTCCCGAGCCACCAGATTGTCCGTCACTATCAGCATCCTGGGTGCGACTTCGACTTCGACTTGTACTTCTTTTTCTTTTAAATTTTTTTTTTCGTTGGTCCTCATCTTCGCTAGAAAAATCGGCATCAAACCCGGGATCCGGTATACTGTATTGTCTGCGAGCCTCATCTGATAGTGCCCAACTTGGGCAATCCGGTGGTGGTACACAATCGGTATCAACATAATTGCCATAGTGGCGTTTGATCATTCATCAGTTTTTCTGCTGAAGCAGCTTGACGTACGGATCTATTTGCTTATGGAACAGCTGTTTTAACTAGATAATATATATTAGACATTTAGAAATATTATTATTGAATACATTAACTCAAATTATGGGATTAGAATAATATACTTACATGGGGCCCACGCCACCATTTGTCAACACAAACCAACTTCTTCTCTCTCTCCTTCGCCTCCTCATCCGTAATCCATTCTTCGTTCGAATGGTAAGCATTACCACCCTTGCTCGTGGATAATAACTCCAAATCATCATGTGAATATCTTCGAATCTTCTCATTCCCTGACTTAATCAAAAACATCAAACCTCTACGTCTCCTTTTCCTCTTCTAATTATTTTATAAAAAAAAACGATAATAAAAATGATATTTTAAATATAATTTACATAAGCACAAAATTTTATATCATTCTTACCTCATTCACTCTAGTATTTCGCCCAACTCGGGCAAGATTGTGGGCCTTTTTCGTACTATCAGAATTTATTGCCGCAGTGCGTCTTTACGACTTGTGGAGCTGCTTCAATATTTTTTCAATTGTGCCAGAGTGTTGCTAGTATCCAGGCAACTTCTTGGTAATCGCCGGTATTAAATTTTTTCTAATATCGGTACGTTGCGATTCTCATTTTTTCGCCGGATCTGGTTTTTGGGATGATAACTGCCCTCCCTCAATCAACACCTTAATATCGTTCTATAAAAACAAAAAAAAAATAAAAAAACCAAAAAAAAATGTGAGAAGGATTATAATATATTTACCCTAAGATGGGACGATTGTTCCTTAGTTAATGGGCTCGGTGGCCTACCACCGGACGAACTACTGGAACTACTTCTTTTGCTGCTACTCGAACTACTACTGCTGCTGCTCAGCCTTCTACTTCTACCTCTTCCACCTTCATCTTTACTACTAGTAGTGCTTGCACTACTAGTAGTACTTGGACTTGGGGTTTTTACGGCCCTTGCTTTTGGCTTTCCTTTTCCTTGGACGGCGGCAATTGCAGCTGCAACTGCTGCAGAGATCAACTCTACGTCCACTAAAAATATAAAGTTTATAATTAATTAATTTTTGATAAATTACTATATCGGCTTATTGTAAATCTTACATTTTTGTTTCTTATGTTTTTTTGCCTTCTTCTTGGCCATTTTGCTGCTTTCAGCTTTGGGTAGTTTCTTTTCTTTACCCAATTTTACGAGAGAGATAGAGAATCAAGAGAAAAAGAAAATGAGAGAAAAAAAAGCGAGAATGAAAGAAAACGTGAGAAAAAAATAAGAGAGAAAAAGAAAAACGAGAGAGAAAAACAAAAGAGAAAAAAAAAACGAGAAAGAAAACCGAAAGAGAAAGAAAACTGAGATAGGAAGAAAAATAAGTGAGAAAATAAGTAAGAATTGATGTATGTGTGTATATATATGTAAAATTGAATTGAAAATGGCGACGAAAAATTCTTGGGAAAAATACCATCTCTTTTATAATTTCGATGAGCTATATGGTAATTATCTTCTGCATTGTCTTATTTTTCCTAGTATTAAAATTTTCTAATAATATCTTTCGCTTGAGCAAAATTTAATATCGTTATAATATTATTAATTAAATAAATGATTACATTAAAATAATACACTTTTTACCTTTTGCTTAAACGATATACGATCGACTTGATTGTTACATGCATTATATTCGATCTCAGATAAAATTAATTATAAATATTATATTACTATCGAAGTAATATCAATGATTAAATAAATAATTACATTAAAATAATTTACTCTTCGCTTAATCGATATGCTATCGACTTAGAAAATTGGACAATATAAAAATTATATTAATATCGTTATAATATCAATAATTAAATAATTGATTACATTTAAAATGATTTACCTTTCGATTAAACGATATACGATCAACTTGATTGTCACATGCATTATCTNATTCGATCTCAGATAAAATTAATTATAAATATTATATTACTATCGAAGTAATATCAATGATTAAATAAATAATTACATTAAAATAATTTACCTTTTGCTTAAACGATATGCTATCAACTTAGTATTCAAATAAAAATTGGACAATATAAAAATTATATTAATATCGTTATAATATCAATAATTAAATAAGAGAATTTCTATTTGTACACGTAGTGTATATACATGGGTAGTGTAAAAACAAACTGATATCTTAAAATTTTGATTATGAAATCACCTTTTATCTTCTAATAAAAAAAATTCCTTGAGAAATTTTGGTATAAATAACCTTTGCCATAATCCCAAACCCACCCTTACCCTAACCATAAGCAAGGGTTTAATTTTTCGTTTGTAAACATTGTTTTGATTGATATGTTACACAATTTGTAAATCAATAAATTATACTCATGTATAAATACTACGTGTAAATTAATAAATTTTCATTAAATAATTGATTATATTTAAAATAATTTACCTTTCGATTAAACGATATATGATCAACTTGATTGTCACATGCATTATCTTAGGCCTCGGATAAAATTAATTATAAAAATTATATTACTATCGAAGTAATATCAATGATAAATTTATCTTTCGTATATAAAAATTATATTAATATCGGCATAATATCAATAATTAAATAATTGATTATATTAAAAATAATTTACCTTTTGATTAAACGATACTATTGAACCAATTAAAAAATTACTTTATTAGGAAGATATGCAAACAAACTTTTAATCCAGATTAGGTGTCGTTATGCGATTTCAGTGATTTTTCGTTGTTAAACAATAAGAAATAAACAAACAATACACAATTTATAATATCGTATTGCTTCATATCATTAATTAAATAATTGATTACATTAAAATAATCTACCTTTATTTGTTTAAACAATATGCATGCAATCGAGACATTGTTCCTTGATCTTAGATAAATAAATAAATCAATGCCGAATCTTTGACAATTCCTATTCATATAGCCGATACAATATACAATTTATATTAATATTGTATCGTTTAATATCATTAATTAAATAATTAATTACATTAAAATAATTTACCTTTATTCGTTTGAACGATATGTATGCGATCGAGGCATGGTTCCTTGATCTTAAATAAATAAATTAATACCGAATCTTTGACAATTCCTATTCATGTAGCTGATACAATACACAAATTATATTAATATCATACACTTAATATCACTAATTAAATAATTGATTATATTAAAATAATTTACCTTTATTCGTTTAAATGATATGCATGTGATCGGACATTGTTCCTTGATCTTAGATAAATAAATAAAACAAACCCGAATCTTTGACCGTTAATTTAGATCACGTGAGTTAATTAATAATATTGTATTTATATCATCCAAAAAATGTATATAATCAGAAATATATCAGTCCATGAAAATAGAAATTTCAATAAGAGCAGTGTCATTAATCACCTGATTATTTTTTTATCAGAGGCCTACTCCCCTCCCTCTTCCTCAATATATAAATAGTCAGGTTCTTATATATAATTTTAACTTTTTTTACCCCCCTCCCCCCCTAAAAAATCACCTGATTTTTGTTACTCCTCTAATCAACCAAATATCGGCCAAAATTTAGATCACATGAGTTAATTAATAATATTGTATTTATATTGTCTAAAAATGTATATAATCAGAAATATATTAGTCCATGAAAATAGAAAATTACAATAATCAACCAAATATCAGCCTATTTTAGGTTCAAAAAGATAAATTAATAATATCGTATTTTTATCATCTAAAAATGTATATAATCAGAAATATATCAGTTAGTGAAAATAGAAAATTACAATAATTAACCAACGAATAAATGTGAAGAAACCTATAAACAACAACGCTGATTAATAATAACACTATAAGCAACAAGATGTCAACAACAAAGACGCCACTAGGCAATAGCAAGTAACAAAACCTACAGACGACGCTACCTTACAAATGGCGAAACCTACAAGTGACAATGCATTCAAGCAACTACATCTATGACAACGACACTTATGTCAGACGATGACACATGTGAATATGACATCTACAAGCGATGACTCCTACTATGATAATATAAAAAAAAAAACCCCCTCCCCGATATATATAAAAAAAAAAGCAGATGTGTAAATCCAATAATTCTGATTGGCTTATTATAATTTAAGGATCTACAAAAAAAGTCCAATTCCACAAATTAGCCGATATGAGTAAAAGAATAGTTATTAATAATTTTATAATTTATACTTTTGGCCAGAATTATAAAAATTTGACTAGAATTATAATTATAATCTAATATTTTTGGGACCTTGCCCACTCACCAAAAAATTACATAATTTCTAGTAGCCCCCTAATCTGGGTTATACCAATTTATATTAGAAGCTCTAGCACTATATTATATATAGAATTAGGATGTATAAATCCTGGAGAGCATTGGCACTGTATTATGCATAGAATTATAAGACAAGAAAAACTATACTTCACAAGATTTGAGCAGAGAAGTAGCTAATTTTTGATAGTACTTAAACAGAAATTAGATGGAAACTAACTAGAAGCAGACTGATCAAAAAGCAGACTGACCAAAAGCAAACTTATAACAAAAGAGCTTATAGCAGGGCCTACTAATCAGACTACTAAAGTCATTAGAGAAAAAAAAACATATGTTTTAGAAACATGTAACAAAGAGAGGGAGACTATTGGGTTTGCCAATAGCAGACTAATTCTTTCGAGGCTTTAAATTGAAAGTAGGAATGCAACCAAAAGAAAAAAATAAGATGGGTAAGAGAAGCAACTAGAAAAAGAAACCAAAAAAAAAATAGAAGAAGTACTAGAATTGGTGAACTTTGCAAAGGCATATAGTACTACAGATACTAGTAGGAAGGTAGTAGCTTAAGATACAGGCCAGGTTGTAGCAGCATTAAAAAGAGATACAAACCTGGTGATAGCAGCACTACAGGTACTATTAGTAGGCAAGCAATATACAAAAAACAGATTAAGTATATGAATAGAATATATAGTATACTTTAGTAGGTTTAGGTAATAAATAAATAGTCTAAGTTTTAGTACTTGGTAGTTGTAGTAATCCAATGCAATAGTCAAAGATATTGTAATAATAACTATACTTAATAAAACCAAGATATGACCTCATTTTAAAAATAAAAAAATAAAAAAAAATAAATCTATTAAAATATTTTATTAAATTTGAATTACAATTTATATATAAAGAAATTAAGCTCTAAAGTTACTATATCCTATTGTGCATGAGTACACCTTTTTTTAAAATTTTAAACTTAAATATTTTAATAATTAACTAAGAAAAGTAACAAAAATCAAGTAATTTTTTAAAGAGAAAAGAGATAAAAAAAAGTGAAATTATATATAAATAACCTAACTAATATATATTAAGGAAGAGGGAAAGAAAGTAGGCTTTTGATAAAAAATAATCAGATGATTAATAATATGGCTCTAATTAAGATTAATAAAAAATTTTTTTATTTGAATTTTATAAATTTATAAAATTTAAATAAAAAAGTTTTATTAAATTTGATTAATTAATTGTTAAGATATAGTATTCAAGTTTAAAATATTAAAAAAGTGATACTTATTTATGATAGAATACAAATTTAATTTAGTTTATTAAAAATAGTATAATTTAACAGAACCCTGGACATCTCTAATATAGATCATAAATGATTTGCATAAATTTAGAGATTTTTGCTTCTTCTAAAATCAAATAAATTTGCTAAAAATTTAATTATTATATAAATTTTTAGTAATTTGCTAAAAACTATTATTATATCTATTTTTATAAATCAAAATAATATATATACCTTGGGTCCAATAGCATAGCAGTTATGCTTCAAGGTTGCAAATCGTAAGGTTGCCGGTTCAAATCCAAGTGGTGGCGATTTTAAGAAAGCTAGCCGGGCTAGACCAAATTAGGGATCCTAGAATGGGCAGCAATTGATAATCAAGGTCACGACGACGAGGGCTGTGCCAGAATAGTGTTGTTAGTCGAAATAATTTAGTCATTTAGGCATTTAGGCAAATTGAATTTAGGCAATTTTGACTTTGTTATTTTTTTAAAAATTACTATTAAAAAATTAAATTGTCTAAATGTCTAAATGACTAAATTAATTTAGACAAATTTTGACATTAGCAAAAATAATTTCGACTAACAACATTATGCCAGAACCCTGATTTGAAATAACTGAAGTCATGAAATGTAATATGAGGCCTAAGTCTGGATATTATGAGATACTATATGAACTCATGCCACAAGCAGTCCGAAAACTGGCTGCGAAGATTTCTGGCCGCTGCGGCAGTTGGTGAAGACAGGTCGCTTCTGGGCGTTGCGAAAGCAAAAAGCCGTGGGTAGTCGGGTTGTAATGGTGAAAAATAAATAACAACTACGATCTTTATAAATTACTAAAAATAACACTGGCAAGACTGTCAAAAAAAAAAAATAATAATAAAAATAATAGGAAAAGTTCTGGTGCCAACCCAGGTGATACCAGATATTTTTATCACCCCTATCAACAAATCGGCCAATCAGATAAGTTTTTTTTTTTTTTTTTAGA
>QKWP01001253.1:85331-112075 GCA_003550325.1 Gigaspora rosea | reverse complement strand
GTGGGTAGCTATATTTAGAGTTAGCAGGGGATTAGTGGATTGGGGTAAGATTGTAGGATTAGAAGGTGAAGATTTGAGTAGAATCTTGTCACAGAGTAGCAAGTCCTCAAAGCGTAAAAGAGAGTGATTAGATAAGGGTGTAGGATCATCAAGTAAGTATATATGTGCTTCTTTGTAATCTGTTGTTTTGTTTGTATAAATAGATATTTTGATGTATTGTTGAGAATAGTACTGAGGGTAGTTATCATGTATGTATCGTAAAAAGGATCCAATTGTTTGAGATAGTAGTAAGATTGGTAGTTTGTAGTAACGAAGAAATCTATTGTAGCACGTAGTGGAGGTGTTTGGGTTTAGGTTTTGTAAAGTTTGTACCTCAGAAGGATGGGATGAATTGGTATCTGAGGTATGTTTATGTTCTGTAGAAGCGCTCACCGTTTTATGCTCGGTTCTCACAGCTGCGCAGGATACTATAGTCTGCCCTGTTCGTTGGGTCTGACCATCGTTATCTTGGTCCTCCGCATACTAATATAATTTATTGGTTATACAACATTACATTTCAAAATACACTTTTTTCTGACAATATGCACGACGTATAATAAATGTTTTTCGTCATATCGTAATTACTAACTACAAACACTAACTCTAACCCTAACATTAACTATCGAAAATGCCGCTGAACTATGCCACTTGCGGGACCACTACTGATGTATTAACTCGAGAAAAAAGAATATGACAATATATTTGCCTACTCTACAAGAAAAACAATTAGCTTGAAGAAAGCCTACACGAAAACCTATGTAATCGTCACCTAAAAGAAAAAAACTACTAGTTGGCGTTAGTTATTACACTCGTTACAAAAGAGAACCAAAGAAATACTTTATCAGCTAGAAAAAAAGATACCAACCTAAAGATTTGACAATTGCACAAAAGACAAAAAGATGTACAACAATAACAACAACGGATCAAAATTACTTACCCAAAAGGAAGCCGAATTCCAAAAACACTACTCAATATCGGAAGTCTAATTTCAAGAACTATCTGAAGTAGGTGTTAGATAAACATGAAGAAAACAAAAACACCACACAAAATTAGACTTAATTCAAAAAAGACGAGCGAAACCCACCTAAAAAAAAGAACCAGGTGTTAGTTGAACATGAATAAAAACAAAAACACTATCTAAAACAGAAAGTCTAATTTCAAGAAGACAAGCAAACCTATCTGAAAAAGAAATCAGAGCTTAATTTCAAAAATATGAGCAAAGCCCATCTGAAAAAAAAGTGGATATTAGTTGAACACAAAGAAACGAAACACCACCCAAAACCAGAAGTCTAATTCTGAGAAGATAAGCGAAACCCACCTGAAAAAAAGAAGTGAATGTTAGTTGAACACAAAGAAAACAAAAATATTACACAAAACCGGAGGCTTAATTCTAATAAGAAAAGTGAAACTTACCTGCAAAAAAAAAAGTGGCTATTAGCTGAACTCAAAGAAAACAACAATACCACACTAAGCCAGAAGCCTAATACCAAGAAACAAGCAAAACCCACCTGAAAACCGGAAACCTAATTCCAAGAGGACAAGTGCCTGATTCCAAGAAGCAAAACCCTTCCGAAAAAAAGAACATTAGTTGAACAGCAAGAAAACAAAAGAAACAAGTACAATAATAATACTCACCCAAAACCGTCCAAGGAGTAACACTAAACCAGAAGCTTATAGTAAGCCAAGAGACAAGCGAAAACCGGAAGCCTAGTTCCAAGAGGATGAGAGCGATTCCAAGAAGCAAAACTTACTCGAAAAAAAAATGTTAGTTGAACAGCAAGAAAACAAAAACAACAAGCACAACAATAATACTTACCCAAAACCGTCCAAGGAGTAAGCAAAAATACTACTCTAAACCAGAAGCTTACAGTATGACAAAAGACAAGTAAAAACTGGAAGCCTAATTCCAAGAGGATAAGAGCGATTCCAAGAAGTGAAACCCATCTAAAAAAAAAGAACGTTAGTTGAACAGTGAGTAAACAAAAGCAACAAGCACAACAATAATACTTACCCAAAACTGGCCAAGAAGCAAGCGAAAATACTAGTAAAATACCTGAAAAAAATAGCGTTAAACGTATTATAATAGCTAAAAAAAAAAAAACCAAATAGAAAAAAAATACTTAGATGATCTGTGTAACTGGTAAAAAATAGCTGATTTGTGTAACCGGCAATGATCACTGGCAGCAATATGTAATAATTTTGTAAAAAAAAATACTTAATTTTAGATTTTTTAATCAAAAAATTCAAAATTAAGCACTTTTTCTTAAATTTTCAAAAAATATGAAATTAAATATGCCAGAATAATAGTAGAATAATATATTTTTATATGTGCACAATAGGGTTCCGCAATTTGATTTGATCTTCAAATACTGTATTTGAATCAAATATTTGATCAAATTCAAATTCAAATTTGACTATATTTGATTTGATCAAATTCAAATATGGCCAAATTTGATTTGATTTGACAAATATTTGATTTGATTTGAAAATTACTATTAAAAATTCAAATTCAAATCAAATTCAAATTCAAATATTTGAATCAAATCAAATTCAAATCAGGGTCAATTTGATTTGACCAAATTCAAATTGATCCAATATTTGATTTGATTTGAATTTGAGGAACCCTAGTGCACAATATTAGACCATGCAAATAAATAAAATTGGTTCTTATAATCTGGTTGGATGAATTTTTTTAAAAAAATCAAATATTATTTTATATAGTTTTAAAATTACTATACAAATTTATATAACTTTTTTTAGATTCTAACAATAACATCCAAGTGCCGGATACACTTGGTTGAGTCTTAAAATATTCCAAAAACCAATTAATTTTATTTGCATAGCTTTAGAATCAATTAGTAAAATTTGAGAATTATAATATTTTATTAATAAAAATACTAAAAAATTTTATGATTCTTAAAATTTTACTAATTGATTCTAATATTGTACTCTAAAAAAACTTGTTAAACACATAAAAATACATTATTCTGGCATATTTAATTTTATATTTTTTGAAAATTTAAAATTGGACTACTAAATACCAAGATAATTGCAAAACCTGTTTTTTTGCTTTTTAAAATTTGGAAGTTTTTGCTGAAATGCATAATAAATAACCTCTGTACTAGGTCCTGTTTTGAAGCAGTTCTTATAAATATAATTAGGGTTCCAAACCGGTTTGAAAATTTAAACCTGTGACCCGTTGGTTCAAGACTTGCAACCAATCAGATATCTGAATTAAATCAGGTAATCTGTCCAAATTTGCATAATCCAGATACTCAACTAAATTTGAGTGATCCGAATATTTGACTAAATTTGAGGGACCTGGATATATATATGATAACTTTATACAATAAGGGTGGTGACAGATATTACGTAATATTTTAGGGGGGGTGAGGGTCTCTGAAATCTTATGTTAAATATAGAAGTTCATAATAGCCAATCAAATTTCTCTTATATAGGGGGGAGGGGGGTAGGGGGCAGTGTTGTACATTTTCACTGTCCCAGCCTTTTTTTGCCATGTCCCAACGTCCAATGTCCCAGCGTCCCAAGTGTCCCAACTATGTCCCAAGCCTTAATAATTAATAAATTAATTTAAAAAAATATATAATTATATATTTTTTTAGGTGCTGAACACATTTTTAAAAAAATTTAATTAGATTATCTTAATAAAATTTTAAGTAATTTCAATTTATAAAATTGTCCCAGAATGTCCCAAAATGTCCCAACGTATGTCCCAACTGTCCCATGTACAACACTGGTAGGGGGTATAGTAAAATTATATTACATAATATATGTCCACCCTAATGAATTTTTTTGTAACTGTTATATTTTTCACAAAGAGACAGTTCGTAAGCTAGAAAAATAGTAATGTGCAATAAATATTATACGTTAAAGCTTTATTTAACAATACTTGAAGCTTTACTTAAATATAAAGAAAGGTAACTTTATATTTCAGGATTTTGAAATTAATAAGTTAAGTTTCTGATTTGAAATTTTTAATATCATTTAAGAATGCAATAAAGAACTTGTTTATTTATTATTTTTAATAAATAGGTTTTACATCATTCACTTGTGGTATATTTAAGATAGTTTTATTATGTATTTCAGGAAATTATTGTTTGATATTTGATCATTTATTATAATTTTATATAGCGATTGGATATAATTTTCTGTCTAAAAATTAAATTGTATTAAATCACTTTAGTCTATTTCTAAGATTGAATTGTCATGTATTATATGAATTCAAGGTAGTGAATTGACTCGATTATATTATGCTCGATCATTGATCGTTTAGATCAATAATCGAGCATCAATTAATAGACTCGAGCAACAATAGGTCAATCAATGATTGATGATACTGATCGATCAAATAAGTATTATATTGATCGATTAAAAATTTTAATATGATTTCATCCGGGATATTATTTAATTTCTGATCTAAATGTCTAATGTTAATATTTCATAAGCCCGAAAATTTTTGATGAAAATATTGTGATTATTAATATTGAGGCATCGTGTTAACCTAGATATGTAATTTTATAAGCTTGCATGACCTTATTATCATTTTTAACTGGTAAATATAATATAATCGATTAATGATTGACTTAATGATTGATCGATTATATCCACTCGAGCTCATAAATTACATGCTTGATCGATCATACTCGATCAAGCATGTATTCTTGATTTTTGATCGATTAAAAAAATTTTTCGGGTCAATCATCGATCAATAATTTTTTTACCAAGTCAATTCTCTAGCTTTTCTTAATGATGACGTTCTTTACGTTGACGTGTATGAAAATTTATGCGAGTATATTTGCAGGATGATTAGTTGTAGTCGGAGCAGATTTATGATCTGTAACAGTAATTATTAAATTCAAGTTGGTAAATTAAAAAATTTTTGTTTTATGCTTCGTCTGTCCTGACTAGTGATTTGAATCGATGATTATAGCTAGTCACTTCTATACAGTATTAAAAAATATAGTAATATTGGTCAAATCAATCAAATAATTTAAATATATATAGTTAAACCTCTTTAAATACAACCTTTCTAAATGCATAGTTTATGAAAAACCTTTCTATATACATGTTTTGTTTGATCTCAATTTATATAATATATTTATAGATTTTTCTCTAAATTTTATTTTTTTGGTTTCAAAGTGCCAATTTGGGTATAGGATTTATTCAGTTTACTCATCAGAAATTACACATGGATGGGAGTACAACTAGCCACACATACATTTTGGTGTTTAATTTAACTGGTCCACCCAAAGGTTTTACATTAGCTGCCATACCTGCAACCCAACTATTGGATTGTCTATTTAAATCCTTTGATCTTCTGTTTCTTGACTGATTTCAACTGCTTTACTAAGGTATTCATAGTACATATACAATTAGTTTGAACCCTTCAGATTTTTTTTTCTATTGTTCTTAGGATTTCTTCAATATATCCTAAAGTACAATTTGGCTTATTCTCATAGAAAACACCCTAAAGTACAATTTGGCTTATTCTTATAGAAAACTTGGTAAAGCAGTACTTGTTCTAAAATACTTATTTTGCACAAATGTATTCTATTCCTAAAAGTACAGATTGAGAGTATTATTTTAGTTGTTTAGATTAATAGCATTGCTAGAGATATTTCAAAAATGCACAATAAGAATTTTCACCAGAAGGTTAACTAGAAACATTGTTAAAAAGCAAATTTTAAAAGGCCTTAACTTTGTAGAACTTTCTGGTAATTCTACTAACATTCTATTACAAATTATCAATACAATAACAGAGTTTGTAAAAAAAAAAAAAAAAAAAATTATAGATGTTATTTCAAGATATATTAAAGGCATTCAACTCTGTTTTACTAAACTATTTCTATCTTGCTCTTAGAAAAATAAAACTACTAGACTCAACTATCAAATTTATAATAAATCTTTTATAAGGAGAAAAATCAAAATTATTATAGCATCAGAACTGGGAATATATTAGTCTAGTCTGATCTGGTTTGGTCTCTAGTGAGTCCAGTCTGGTTTTGTTTTTGGTCCAAAAATAGTAATGATTATATTATATTTTAATGCATAAGAAATTATTGGCCAAAAATAATATAATTATTTATTATTAAATATAAACAAATATCATATAATTATATTACACCTGATCAAGAAATTAAATTGGATGATTTAAGTATTACAGTTATATTTAGAGATCCAAACTATAATCCGGATAACTGTGTACCTGATCACCCGACTCGTGAAATTTATCAACCAGATCTGTTTTTTGACAAACCGGTTTAAAATAGGGGGCAGGTCACCTGATATTTAGCAGATAATCCGATAGTAAGCAGGTGACCCAGGTAACCCGTTAAGGTACATCAGATAACTTTCTCGTGATTGGTTGATCACGTAAATTGAGATCACGTCATAATTATATACAAAGATATATTACAGTAATACAGTATTATTGTTATATACGTACAACTTAAAACCTTGAATTAGAGAATTGACTTGGCAAAAAAATTATTGATCGATGATTGACCCGAAAAAATTTTTTTAATCGATCAAAAAATCAAGGATACATGCTTGATCGAGTATGATCGATCAAGCATGTAATTTATGAGCTCGAGTGGATATAATCGATCAATCATTAAGTCAATCATTAATCGAATATTATATTTACCAGTTAAAAATGATAATAAGGTCATGCAACCTTATAAAATTACATATCTAGGTTAACACGATGCTCCGATATTAATAATCACGACATTTTCATCAAAAATTTTCGGGCTTATGAAATATTAACATTAGACATTTAGATCAGAAATTAAATAATATCCCGGATAAATCATATTAAAATTTTTAATCGATCAATATAATACTTATTTGATCGATCAGTATCATCAATCATTGATTGACCTATTGTTGCTCGAGCCTATTAATTGATGCTCGATTATTGATCTAAACGATCAATGATCGAGCATAATATAATCGAGTCAATTCACTAGTTGGGACGTCCCAAACTGCGTGATGAATTAATAGCACATTAGGTATTTACTGTGTTATTTCTGAAACCGTGTAATACATTGTTTGGGACTTTCCAAATAATTTGGGCTGCATCATTAGTCCAAGTTCAGATCTAAAAGGTGATGACCTGATTGGTAATAAGCCAAGTGATAATCCAAGTTCAGATCTAAAAGGTGATGGCCTGATTGGTAATAAGCCAAGTGATAATGATTTGAAATGAAACACTTTGCTTAAATTAATTATCGTAGATCCAATTTCGTTAATTTCGTTGAGAAAGTTGTTCAAACATTACGCTAAAAAATATGCAAAATTTTATAGCTTCACGTGAAAACAAGTTGGCATCGACCAATGAATTACCTGCTTGCAATAATTGCTATATAATTGAAAAAGGTAAGTGTCAACATAATTACATATTTAAATCTAAAGATCATAGGTGAGATACTGTAATTCGTAATTTGTATATCTCATCCAAATGTTTTTTTGTCGAACATTATCACTAAAACACATAACATTATCACTGCCGTGCTTGGAATGAAATCGAATGTTTTTTTAATCGCCATACCAAAATATTGATAATACATAACAGAACTTGTACTATTAATAGTGGCACCATCTTAATAAAGTCTTAAGAAAGGATAGCGTCTTGAGAGAATTATTGAAGTTCCATCAGATAATTAAATTTTTTTCGCTTAAATAACTTAAATAATATTGAAAATTAAAAGAAAAAAAAAATGTCTTTATCGTGCAATATAAAAATTATATTAAATAATACGTAATGTTATATTGCGTATAGATTAAAGCTCGAATTTTACATCATTTTAAGCTCAAGTTTAAGCTCGAATATTAAACATTTACTACATTCGAATTTACATCATGAATATATTAAGCTCGAATTCGGGATAACGTTTGCAGGTACGTACTAATCGGCTCATGGCTCAGATATTGGCTCCATAGTCACGAGCTGAACCGTTTTAAAAGCCGACTTTTTGTTAGCCGAGCCGTCAAATGGCTGACTTAGATATTTTTTACACACGGCTTAGCCGAACCGTTTTGCATCTTTGGTGGTTCCTGATGCACCATTATTTTCTCCGCCACCTGGCCCCAATACGGATTCATCATCCTCGCCATCATCATTCTCTCCACCACCTTCTGATTGTACATGACTTTCAACTTCTCTTTCTACTACGCTTTGCCGCAGCCTTAACCACTGCATTCTAGGACCGCTACGACTTTTTTCACTGACTTTGAATCCAAAGATCCTTGGTTCATAAATTTCTGTTGGCGTATTCTGAAGTAGGTCTGGATATTGTTGGAAGAGAAGATGAGGAAAAGTCGTACCAAAGAAAGCCCCTGAAAAGGAAATAATAAATGTACATTAATTATTGCCCATATTACACTTGACTCACGTTAATATCACCCTCTCGTTAATAAAAAATTTAGTTCAGGCTATGTAAATAATTATTTCATCGTTATCAACCCTCGCATATATCAAAATAATATCTAATCCAAATAGGTTGATGCTAACGAGGGTCAAGTGTATAACTAATAATTTTAGCGTACCATCAACGTTATGAAATCTTGAGCTAGGCGGTGTATATAGATCAAGACAGCTTGGGCAAAACAACTTCACGGTCTCTAAACCCGGCATATCACTCCGCCCGCAAGGAATCACGGGACATGATTGACAATAGTATCTAGGACAAATTCCAAAATGTTTAGACTCATATTTATCCACCTAAAAAATATTACCAGTAAATCTAAAATTGAAATATTCAATAACAAGAAAAAAAAAAAGTAAACTTTTTAGACATGCCATTTGCTGTAATCCTTGGCGTGTAATAATATAGCGTTGATGTATAAGACCATATAATAATTCTGCAGATGTTTCAACGATTGACACGTCTGGTACTTTTAAGGTTTCTTCTTCTATGAAGATTAATAGAGATAATTCATTTTTATACATTATTTTATAATATTTAAATATACATGCGTCCTACTATCAAATCGTTCTATTTTATCCAGCCGTACCTGGCTGTGCTTACCGGATTCAACATCCAAGATCATTTCAAGTGCTTCCTTATAAAATGGAACCATTGAATTTAAGCCAGTTAAATTAAAATCATCCTCAATGAAATCTTCAGCGACTTCGGCAAAGTATTCGTGACCGGGGAGACCACAGAACCATGAGATCCATGTAAGAGATTCCGTTCCAGTGTCGTTAGATGTGTCGGTTTCTTTTGTTTGTAAGGAAGAATAGATATGAATATGAGTTTATGAATTCTCGGTTGAAAAATCCGTATGTACGAAATCCTTTAGCAAGATTATTTTGTAATTATGCGTCACTTCATGGTAT
The DNA here is from genome assembly GCA_003550325.1 of Gigaspora rosea. NCBI lineage: Eukaryota > Fungi > Glomeromycota > Glomeromycetes > Diversisporales > Gigasporaceae > Gigaspora > Gigaspora rosea. The sequence continues at coordinate 102,672 of QKWP01001253.1, read as the reverse complement.
GCACCATTGTATGCTTATATGTTTTCTTAAATAGCAGATCGGCCAATTATCAGCCTATGAATTTTGTTGTGCATTTATCGAAAGATTCTCTGGTCGCTAAAAGTAAAGATTCAATTGAATTGCTTATCACACTAACATTAAAGCTAACCCACTATCTACTTTATTGAGAAATATACAGAACCAGACTAAGAAATTAATGAATGCTGTTATATATCAACACCCATTTAATTAATTGCCAAAGCAATTGGTTACTTTTAGCGATAACTTTCTTTTTTCTCATATAAGATAGCGATCTGAATAAAAAGAATCTATAGCATTTTTATTTTTTTTTTTTTCAAAAAAAAAAAAAAAATGCTCACCATAATACTCGCCCTGATATTGCCCACCACTCTCTGGTATAAGTTCTTCCTCCTCCTCGTCTTCTTCTTCCTGTTGGATACTAGGATCGTTTGTGGAAGTACTAGCATTCACTTGAACAGCGGACGTCGAAGAGTTCCACATTTCGTTAAAATTTTCGTATCCTCCGTATTTGTAAAGCGTCGCACTTTTGTATATTAGTGCTAGCAGCCAAACAGCAGCTACTAGCTAAAACCTCAGTAACTTTCTAGCAATTATGGGTTTTTAAAATTGAAAGTCAGCGGATATTCCCGTGATTTGCATTCTTTGATCGAGGTAGGACCGTTCATGTTACACAACGATCCAATTGATAAAAAAATTTTTTTATACGTTTTTAATACTTTTTCGGAAGCTCGGGTAACCTAACTCTACAGTAAAGGGGTAAGTTCACTAAGTAGACTTGAAGTTTTCGCTCTGCCCTACAACATATTCGCTGAATCCATCTGAATCCATCAACTTTTCATAGTACGATTTTTTTTACCGAAGTTATAAGAAATGTAAGAAACTTCAAGCCATTAACTCACCAAAATTTCCGCGAAAAAAGGAAGTTAAAATATTTTAAACCGACGATTTAGTAAAGGTAACATGGGTAAAGAATATTATATTATTTTGAATAATTTTTCTTGTATACATTATACAAAAGTTTTCAAAAAAATGATATAAAATTATATATCTGATATATAATAGTACGTGTGACTAATTTCAAATTTTATTATTTTAGGCTATAAAAACTTAGATGCAAAGAGAAATTTAAAATGTATTTGTGTGTATACCAACACGAAAGGTTTTTTTAATGAAATAGTGATGTGTAATAAGAGATTGTACAAGATATTTTAGGTTCTAAAGTCAATATATATAAAATATTGTATAAGAGACTATGTCGATTTCGTTAATGCTGATAGTAGATTAGTTAACAAATTATTTAAATTAATAAAGACATGTTTATTTATGTTGTAAAGACATCTGGCGGCATTTATTTTGAATTAAATATAAGTTTTAATTTTTTAACTTTCGCTTCGATTCATTAAATTTTTATCTTTTAAAATTCACGATTTGATTGGCTGATCAAATTTTCCATATTTGGGACGGTCCTACCCGTAATAGCAAGACGGAAATTCATTTTAATTGCTGATCCGGATAAGATCGGCACAAATTTAATATGCAAATTTGGGGTAAAATTTATCAATTTTATATTGTATAAAAAAAAATACTCAAAAGTATTAATAAGGCAAAGTGCAAGAAAATCGTCAACAACCCCAATTTTTATTGCACGGATAACTCAATCAAAGGCTCAAGAAATGATTTGTAAAAAAAAAAACTAATATAAATTTGTAGCAAAAAAACTTTACTTTGGACTCGCGTCAGATTCCTGACTACAAATGCAAGATTGTAACAACAGAGAGAATAAGAAAAAAAGAAAAAAAAGACAACAGCAATAGTATGAAGTTAACAAAAAAAAAAAAGAACAGCAACAAATATAAAAGCAACCAAAAATATATGTGGGCATGTATATTTATTACAAAGGTGCACTTCTGTTTTCCTCCGAAGATCGTTCTGCCATTGCTTGCTTCCAAGCTCTTGAAAAACCACTAATCCAGTTGGAAATTATCGAAACTTCAGGTATGTCAGCTTCATTAATCTCACCTTCTTGGGATCGCTTTAGCAACTCTTGCTGCATTTCGGCTGCAGACATTTTGTTTCGTGGGGTCGCAGTTTCAGTGTGAAACATAATTTCCAACAAACTTTTTACTTGAGGAGTGAGTCGTTTTACTGACGCTCTGCTTTTCCGTTGCTTCTCTTTGAGACACCAGCCGGCAATAAACTTTTGGTAACTAGAATATAAAGAGATGATAAGAACGCCGAAGAAAAAGAAACAACGTAAGTGAAAATGAAAGAAAGAAAGACGAAATAAAAAGGAAATAAAAAAGAAAAATGAAAATCTCAGAGGCGAAAGAAAGAACCGTAAAGGGAAGAAGTGAAAGAAATGGGAAAAGGTAAGAAAGATTATCAGAAGTGAAAGAAAGAACAGTTGAGTGAAAATAAGAAAAACGGTGTAAGATTGAAAATGTGGAAAAGAAGTGAAAGTGTGATAAAAAAAAGAGGAAGAGAAAGAAAGTGAGAAAAAGGAATGAAGGGTGAAAAGTAAGATAAGGATCGAAAAAATGAACAAAAATTCAGAAGTGAAAATAATGAGAAAATGTAAGATATGGGTGAAAATATAATAAAAAAATTGAAAAAAATAAAGTGAAAGAATTAGATAGAATAAATAGAAATAAAAACACAAATAAATAGCCAAAATTCGAAAAACGAACACAATGGGTGACGGTGTGAAAATTTAGACAGAGATAAATATAAAAACATATAATATAAATGTGTAGATGACAAATAAATGAGCGTAGACAAAAGCATAAAGCATGAGCAAAGGTATGAAGTTTCGATTAATAAAAGCTCAATAAAATCAAAAAAAATAAATAAACATAAAACTATAACCCGTCAGACTCAGTGCAAATTTCTATTTCTACTGTATTAGTCAGGTTGATTGTTTCCTATATTAAGAGCGGATTATTTTTTGGTATCTTGATTATCGTATACAGTAAATATTGGCAAGTTACATATGAGCTCATCGCTTTTGTCTTCATTTACTAAATCTTCATTCGATGAAGCTGATAATTATACAACTTGAGTTAATGTTTGAGCTGGGAATCTAGCGAGTATTACCATATGTTTTCCAAGCACCAGATAATAATTCTATTGCCAGACCAACTTGATTTTCCGTTTAACATGAGATAACTTGTAAAAGAAGAGTATTGATAAAAAAAAAAAAAGGTTTTGTGTCAATATCACAAACGCCAAAATCCCGATGCTACTAAATCCTGATATACTAAATCCCGAAAGAACAAATTTCGAAGAGATAATATTCAGAAAAACTAAACCCTGCTCAAAAATTCAACTTATGAATTTTTAGGGTTTTATTTAGTATTATCTCTTCGGGATTTTATTCTTTCGGGATTTACAGCTGTTCTCATAAATTCTGGGACAACTAATAAAATTATTTCGGCCGAATTCAATAAGTCTTTGAATTCGGTGTTATCGAATTACTATAATACCGAAATCCAGTTCAGATAACACCGAATTCAAAAACTTACGAATTCGGCCGAAATAATTTTATCAGTTGTATCAGAATTTATGAGAACAGCTATAGTACATCGGAATATTGACATAAAAAACATCGCATGTTAATACTATATAAAACCAATACTATTCTAACGTGGATTGGTTCATATAGATTTTAAGAAATAGAGAAAGGATAGAGGATATTAATTCTGTGTACTGGTTCCTACAATTTCGAAAATTGAGATGGAGATGTTAAACAGAGTATTAAGTTGATCTAACCTAAATAGAATTAGAAAACCTCCATATTCGACATTGCTTATAGTACTCCCATAAATTACAGATAAAATAAAGTCTTGAATAAAACCTGAGTATGTAAGCAGTGCAAACAGTCATACTCTGATACACTGGTCAAAATTAAAATTCGACATAACGAATTTTTAATTTCTACAAGCGAGATCCAAACCATAAATTTCATAACCTTGAGTTTTTGGCATTGGCATATTCCAAGATTTGCTCGGGTGACTATGTGTGGTGATGGAAGGTTCTGGTTTTTTTATGAACCATTTTTTGACAATTTTTTGTATATTTGCAGGCGTAAATTTTTTCCATGGGCCAATTCCGGGTAAAGACCTTGTATAAATGTACCCTCATCAGTCTCGTTATCAGGCCAAGACCATTCATGCCAATTTCGGATTCCCGCTATTGTTCCTAGTGTCGTGTCTTTATTGCCTATATGATTAGAAATAAATTTATTATATGATTAGAAATAATTTATTGCTTACTTACTTATCATTAGGGTTAGGGGTTAGGGGTTATCGTTAGGGTTAGGAGTTAGGGTTAGGGGTTAAGGATTAGGATTAGGGTCTATATGTTATAAATTCGGAAGGTTGTATATACGTTGGCTTCTATTTGGTTCTAAATAAGCCATGTGCGTCCCTGCTATATCCTTTATCGCCTCTTCAATATCTTCGCCGGAGTTTATATCATTACCAAATTTGACATATCTTTTAATACCGTGGGTTATCTAGAAAATTGATGTAAAGTTAGTATAATAAGATTCTTGCACGAAAAAAATCATTTGCAATGTTCACATCTTTTGCAAAGCGCAATAAACTCATGTCGATGAAATATTGCGAAGAAATAATAGTCGGAAAAATTATATGGACCCCATAACCTTTTTTTTTTTTTTTTTTTTACGCACTTGTGCATGATGAGAATCTATCAAGGTTTTGGCTTCACCAGCCTCGAGGAATAGCCATTTTCTCAAGGAAACACTATACCATTCTTTCCACTTCCCTAATATTATCATCAGCTCGGTGTTATGATAATGAGGGCCGTTGTCCGAAACAATAACGATCCATTTTGGTATTTTATCTAAGGTTTCAAGTACAGCATGAAATGAGGATGCGGTGAACCAAGCATCTTGCTTGGTATCACCGCTCCAATGATCAAATACCTGAATACTAATGTTATTAATCTTTGCGTTTTTGGTATAGATAAGTACAAAATGGAGCATCCAGCCATGTTTGGCAAAAAACTCGGTTTTGTTTCTTGTGCACTCTGTGGAAGAATTCTCATTTTGTAGTCTACAATAAACAAAGCCCCGTCCAAGTCAAGTTGAGCAAGTTCAATATTTAATTGTGCATTAAGGTACGTCCTACATGCATGTTGGGCCATAAAGTAAATTAGCTGATTTTGATGCTCAATTAAGGATTCATGAAGTTCGTCATTATCATCCAAATTTGCTTTTAACTCGTCAAAAAAGACAAATAAGTCGTTACAATTTTGACAAATTTCGGGATGATCTAAATTGCAATTACTAAAAGCATGCTGGAGACAATGGCTAATACATGGCGAATGTAGAGCAACGCCTGTTAGTGATACCTTAAGATTGGTAGCAAAATCTTTATGTAGATATCGCCGTAAATTTTGAGCAAAACCATGCATACGTTCCTATTGTTTTATTGTTTTAGATAACGATGACGCCTATTTCCACCGTGAAAATTTACTGGCGACAGTAAATTTTCATGGTGGAAATAGCCGTTCTTTTTTTTTTTTATACGTATATATAAAATAAGTATAAGAAACCTGAGAGTATCTTTTAAGAAGAGGAAAATTTTGAAATATAAACTAACCTTAAACTCAATATTCTTAGTTATAGTATCAATTAACAACCCGAGTTCATCAAAAACTTCGTAACCTAGCTTATTACAAGTAGTGCAAAGACCGCCAAGATTTTCTTTATACACAAACCTGCTTTCTTCCAATCGGGTCATAAAGGTTGTGCATTGCATGCCATTGGGATATTCTTTGTGAAATTTATTCCATAAAGCTTTTTTATGATCTTGGAGGTATAATAATATAGGTAAACCTGTCGAATTATTTGTTTTATATGACGACATAGTAACATTACCCTTAGTTGTAAAAAACAATTCAAATTGGTTCAATTGTTCAGTCGTTAGTTTTGTACAATGAATAACTGGTTTTGTTAAGGCTGGAGCTCCATATCCGTTTATTTTTGCGTGTTTCCGCGATTCAGAAATTGTATAGTGTCCAACCTATTGATATTACCAGAAGTTTAAAATTATAAAAAGTTGTTATTCAAGTTTATAAAAATTTTGACATCAATAAACTTATATTTATCGCTGTTTTCGAATTGGTGCGATTAATGAATTTCGTGAATTACTATGAAACCTGTATATTACTATTGTTTTCACAATGGTAATATATGGGTTTCATAGTGATTCACTAAATTCATTGATCACACCAATTCGAAAACAGAGATAATGCTTACACCTAAATTTGACTTTAACACTGAATAATTAAAGTCGTTTGCAATTATAGATAGAATTCGCCTTTTTCCATCTTTAGTTCTTTTGTTATCCGCTAGTGCTTGACCAAAACATTGCCAGAAAGTACGAGTTATATTCTGGATGTGACTTGGTGAGCTACTTAAAAATCCCAAATAATATAATTGTTGAAGTGTGACCCGATCATTTTCGTGATATATATTCTTCATCCATAGTTGATACTATATTATAAAAAAAAACTTGAATTACTAGTAGTTTTTGTTTTATTTAGGAGTTTTAAATTTACCTTCGATTCTTCAGCCATCCACGGAGTAATATTATGGCACCTACTTGCACAAAGCATTGCACGCCAAGCACCTATCTCACGATCACTAAATTGGTGGTTTTGAGGGTAAATATCTTCAAGACTTGAATAAAGCTCAATAATATTGGCTTGGCTTTTATGCCAATTTAAAAATAAACTATGCCAATTTATATTCGCGAGCGTCCTCTTCTTTAAGTTATAGTTAAAAAGGGTTTTCATAAGAACAAAATCATACCAATTTTTTGGTAAGCAGGTAGGAACATGATGTTGGCGAATTAATAATTGCACTTCAGGATTATCGAGCCCAAAAATCTGAACGCCAGTATATTTTTGGATATTCGCTTTTTGCCACACGTCATTTGGAGATAAGCTTACAATTTGGTCCTTAATTTTGAAATCTTTATAAATTTCTAGTGTACAAGAATCTTCTTCTATTGTTGAAACATACAGAAAGATTGCTCCATTTGCACTACGTATCAGAAAAGATTTATATCCCGGTCCACTATAATTCCATTCCGAATTTGAAGAAGATCCAATGCCAAAAATAAAAATTTTATATTCACCAAGTGAAAAAGATATAGGAACAAATAAAACATCTAATAAAAGCTGTTCTATTATTGATTCATTCGTCCATCCAAGTACTAAAAATTTGGAATAACGTGTTTGATTATCAAAGATCTCTTTATATACTGTAAAAATTGCTGTTGTTGGATCCGATTTTATGCTAGAAAAAGAACCGCTTTCACAATAGAAGCTAGATAAAAAAGAATTTCTGTGTAGTTAATAATAACAGTCATAAAAAAATCACGTTCTTTTAAAACTACTTTAGTTTTTTGCCAATTCGAATAGGAAAATATGCATTTTTTTTTGCCTATGTTGGAAAGTCGCTACCAATATCGCGAATAAGCGCCATAGTGAAGATTCTTGTCTAATAGTAGCAGAGAGTTTTGTCATTTTTTGCGATCTTCAAGAACCGAATTTTGCAGATTCGTACGTATATTATAAATTGCTAATATACTTATCCCTAAAACTCTATATGTAATTATGCATAATTTGTGCCGATCTTATCCGGATCAGCAATTAATTGTAATTAGAATGATCGACAATGATTGACATTTATTCTGATTGGTCAATTTAGTCCCGTGACCTGCCGCAGAAATCATCGTTATATAATGTTAATATATTATAAAAATTAACTTTATATTGCAAGTCAAAATGTATATTATGTTATACTTATGTTATTCTACATTTCTATTGCCTTTTTCTTTCATGATCATAAGTTATACGTATACAATGAGTAATAATAACGCCGATAATTTGATAAAAAAAATGTGTAGTGGCGAAATAAATCAAGTTATATATTGTTATATCAAAACTATATAGAATCTAATTTCATAAAATTAAAAAATTAATTTTTCTTATGATGCCGCCAGGAAAATAAAACTCATTTTATTAAATTATAATTTTTTTTTTTTTTAAAAAAAAAATTTTTTAACATCCAAGTTTCGCCAATAAAACCCATTTACAGACTATAGTTCAAATTTCCCCCCAGAACCTAATTTATTCGATCATTGCCATAAATTTTTGGATGATGGTAAAGTCCTCACGGCTATTATCATAGCTGTTATTTGATGATGGAACATTGCTGCCGTCACTATAGAGAATATTACAAAAAAGGCATTAGTATAATGTTGAAAGTTTCATAAAGCGATTGGAAAAAGGTCCCAACACTCTCACCAAAGAAGAAAAACAAGAAAAAAACGCAGAAGAACCTGATCAGGAAGATGATACGGCGGAGGAAGTGAAAAGAGAGAACTCTGGCGCTTTTTTAGTGGCACTTAACACTGTTTACGATTGGTAAATGTAAAAAAAAATCAAAAAGTTAGTACTATGAAAACTTGGCAGAACATTCGATCCCATTCGATCCCAAGGTTTCAAAAATAATAAAAAATACTTGAAAGCTTGTAGTTGAACAATGATAAAAACCCAACGTGTTACGATTATTGTCATATGAGCGAAGTTGCTCAAAAATTGCATTTTGGCAAATTTGGCACAATTTGATTGGCTATTTTGAGAGATCGAANTTCATAAAGCGATTGGAAAAAGGTCCCAACACTCTCACCAAAGAAGAAAACAAGAAAAAAATGCAGAAGAACCTGATCAGGAAGATGATACGGCGGAGGAAGTGAAAAGAGAGAACCCTGGTGCTTTTTTAGTGGCACTTAACGCTGTTTACAATTGGTAAATGTAAAAAAAAAATCAAAAAGTTAGTACTATGAAAACTTGGCAGAACATTCAATTCCATTCGATCCCAAGGTTTCAAAAATAATAAAAAATACTTGAAAGCTTGTAGTTGAACAATGATAATTAAAACCTAACGTGTTACGATTATTGTCATATGAGCGAAGTTGCTCAAAAATTGCATTTTGGCAAATTTGGCACAATTTGATTGGCTATTTTGAGAGATCGAAGATCGTCAAGTGATCGTCATATGACCAATCAAAATGAATTTCCGTCTTGCTACTATACCCGTAATTCTTTGACCAATTGAATAGCTGATAGATTCTTAACATTAACTTTACAGCTTTAACACTATAATATTTTTTTATTATGAACTTTATTAAAGAACGTGTCCGAAGACTCCAGGGAGACATAGATGCTATATATCAAAGTCTGCAGTTTACAATTACTTCTACTAGTTCTGTTTACGACGCGAAACGCGTAGAAGTTTTAACGAGTGCTATTCAAAGCATCGAGTTGGACGAAGGCCATGTACCAAAGTTAACCTTCGTGTTAAACAAGTTAGATACTGTGGAAAAGACCCTTCATCGATCATGGCAAACTATCAAAGACCATGAATCGGAAAGTGAATTCGAAAAGGGAATTTCTAAGCTAGAGTGGATATTTTTAGCTAAAGTAACTGTGGTGTTATACGCAAACTTGTTGAGCCACTTGTTATTTTCTACGTTACCATTATTAAATGAAATTTATTATTGGGAAGAATTGCAAGGAAGTAGAATTTGGGCTTGGAATCATCTATTTCAAAGCTGAGTTTTGGTATAAATCATGGCATACGAAGATGGTGAAAGATGCATGGAAAATCTAATTTTTGTTTTTTTTTTTAAAAAAATTTTTAGCATCCCCTGTTCGTTTATATTCTTACTCCAGGGCGATTTTTAGTTCTATTCGCCAACAATATCAAGATGCTCCATCAACAATTTTGTCTTTGCGACAATATTTTTCCAGAAATTATATGATCAATCTTTTTCCAAATCATATGCATATTCGTTTGTTAAATATTCAACATTTTCAATCTTTTTCTATTTTGCCTTTGATTCGTTATGAAGTTCGACACAAGAAGCTAAAGCTCAAAGCTATAATGGAGCATAAAGCTGCATGCTTAGGATTGTTGATTGATAAAGAGTTAAATCTCAAAAGTATCATTAAGGAAATGAATAATAAAGATAGAGAAGAACACGAAATTGGTTTCGATTCTTTAATTGGGAATCAATTGACCGAATGTTTAGTTTTGATAGAAAGGGTTTTGTATCAAGCGATAGAATTTGATATTGGAAGTGGGAATGTACCACATATAGACAATATTGTTGGTGAGTAAAATAAAATATAATTCTTCTTTATATTAAAAGCACTAATTCTAGATATGATTCAAAACAATGAGTAGATGCGAAATATCCAGCTAAAATATTGTCTTTATTGACTTTCTATACTCACCTTCGTTCCATGATTACTACAAGTCTTCCTAAATACGATGAGCAGTCAACTCGAATTATTTCGTATTATGGGCGTCCATCAGCTCTTACCCGTTGGTGGATACCTACAATTATATTATCTATTGTAACCCTCAAAGTCAGAAAACAAGCAAATTGGGTTGGTTAAAATTGTATCAGGTCTGTCTTTTTTTTTGCAATATAAACCGAGCCTTGACAATGAACTTTCTCGTTGGATGTTTTCGTAATCAGGAAGATTTCCTGAATTGGTTTGAAGATATTAAAGTGACCACGGTTAATTTTTGGAATGATTGGGTATGGGAGCCCATAATAAAAATGATAGATACAATTAGACACAGAGAAAGTAGACTAGCACTTATGGGTAAAGAAAGCCTTAGTTCGGACTTAGAGGTAACTTTTTGTGCTATCTTTTTTTTTTTTTGGAACCGAGAATCTGGTGATATAATTTATAACTTTTTGCAATATGACTGCCATATGTGTAAAGTCATTGGAACGAATGGTTATTGACTTTGCTCGTGATCAAAATCAATTTAATGTTGAAGAACTTAATGATCTTTCTAAACGCATCCGAGATGGTGATCTATCAATTGTGTTGAGAGCTTACGAACAAGAATTGAAGGTAATTTTACGATGATAACTGTAGCTTAAGTAGTCGACATTTTTTTATCGTTTCTACATATATACCTTCTTTATAGAGACCGGTCAAGGCCACTTTAACAGGTGAGTGCTAAAGAATATTCTTTTAACCTGTTCCGTTAAACATAATGAAATATGTATTTATTATTCGCCAAAAATTAGGCAACCTCATCCGTACATTGCTTATTCAGGTTCAAAAGACAAAAGTGGATTTAGAACTTTCTATGACGGCATTAGACAAACTCTTGAAATCTAATGAGTTGAATTTCGCATTTTTGGCTGTGGGTCCGAGTATCTTTGGCATTTACTTGATTTATAAATGGATCAAAGTGCTCTGGTGGAAAAAAGAATCATTGCTTGGCGGGTTACAAGGAACTAAAGTCAAAATGCAAGAGTCATTGCGGTACGATGATTTAAAGATGCATTTCTAAAAAATAAGTTATTGCACGGGTTTTCACATCAAACATTTTTATTACATAGTCAAGTTGAACGTATACTTGTTAACAATTACTCATCCGTATCTATGCCCTTTGCCGCGCAAGGTCTTGTGCTTTGTCATGTTCATCAACTTCGATCATGTTCTTTACATTTACCAACTAAAAATAATTTGCGGAAACGTTTTTTGGAAGACCTCAGGGATCTAGAGGATCCTAGTATGACAGTAAATCAAAAAATTTTGACATGCGAGCGTATGCGACGTTGTTGGGCATTTTTGAACGGTGAATAGTAAGCAAATCAAGAGTTTTTTTTTTTTTTTTTTATACATTATATAGGAATAATCGAAAAGATTAATTAAATTTATTAAGTAAAAACGTCATTATAATGATCTAAAATTAGTCGATATTTTATAATTGAAAGTAATAAAATCCTCTAAAAGATATTTAGAATACAGTAGTAACTCTAATTTATAAATACATTTAGCGCATTAGTGCTATATTGATTATTTGTACATCAAAAAGCGACTTAAAGCATCATCATTCCAGCTGCTACAATAGTTAAAGCAGAGATTGCAGAACTAATTGAAAAGGCTATTGAAAGTGATGAAGCGTCACTTTTTGCGGCAGTGCCGCTGTTAGCAGAAGGGTTGTTGTTGTTGTTGTTGCTGTTGTTAGATCCAGTAGCAGAACCACCTGAAGTACTATTCTTACTATCATCTAATGGAGCAGTGTAAGTTGGGGTAGTATTTATGTCACTGGTATTATAATAACATGCTGGTTGACTGGGTGTACCACATCTGAAAATGGAAAATAGTTAATTAATATCGGTACATCGTATACATATATATTTTTTTGTAACAACTTACTTGTCAGAATAAGCAGCGGAACAAGCTTGGTTACATGGTATTTTCTTGTCTGCCGGGACAGCGTCAGATTGACAGGCAGTTTTACAGGCCTAGCGTTAACATTCAAGAATTAGTTACAAGCTAATCGAGAAACATTTACAAAAGTAAGTAAAATCTAGTTGTGGTATCTACCTGGCCATTGATAACCTTGAAAATCAGGTACTTTGTTTGAACAACCACTATATAATTTAAAGATTAAAATTGTTAGTCACATCTTAAATGATAAATAAAATTATATATATAAACATACCATCCCCAACCCATGGTTACATTATTACAGAAATTCTAAAGATAAAAATTGGTAAGTGAAAAAGAACAGTCAAATAGATAATTTACGATGAATTTATTTACCATCGGAGGCTAATAAAGAGTGAAATGATATAAAGTTAAAAGTTGTCAGTATTTTGAAACGAAATTTACGAGATTACACGAATCGATCTGATCGATCGATCGATCGATCGATCAATCGTTGACTTACATCAGCAACACCACAATTTGTCGAGCAATAAGCTTTATTCGAGGCGCAAAGTTGTTCACGGTTGGCAGGAGATTCTTGAGTAAGTGTATAATTAAAAGTAGGAAGATCTGTTGACGAAGCAGTATTAGCAGCAGAACTTGGAGAAGGTGCAGCTGCAGCTGATTGAGCTAATTAGTTATAAAGATATGATTAAAATTTAAGTTAATAAATTGAGAAATAAAAAAAAATTTAATACTGTAGAAATATATAGTCTACCTTCGGCGCTATGAGAAGAAATAAATGCGATAATAGCAGTATAAGCGAATAAATTGAGGAATTTCATTTTGTGTGGAATAATTTGTTATGCAAGGTAGATATTAGTAAAAGGGTTTACAGTAAACTAGAATATTACTGTATTAAAAGAATGAGAAGGAAATTAAGTATCAAAAGACAGAAATTTTGAAAATAAAAAAAGTCATGAGGTTTTTTTTTATAGCGAATGCTATGTTGAACAAGGAGATGCAATCTAATTATTCTTTATAATAAATTACGCTCACTTTCCAATCATAATAGATAAATTTTTGATCATATATATTTTGATATATGAATAATTAACTTTATGAAAAAATTTTGGCTAGGATCTTTCTATCTCCGGAAAACAATTTATGATAATTGGTTATCACTTGTAATGAAATGCATCTTGGCTTTTCTAACATACCAAAAAGGATAACCATAATATAAACAAACGATATGCTTTAAAAAAAAACACAACGTTTATTTATGTTTGTACGCAAGATTCGCGCAAAGTTTTAACGTAGTGGCGTTTTCGTTGTTCAAATTCATTCATAAAAATTACATTATGTATGTATGAATCACGTACTTAAGTAAATATGTATGTGTATAAGCAGTATATCGGTATTACTTTTAGCCAAAATTGTCACTATGAAAAAAAAAAAAAAACCTCTCGAATTTTTTTCTCTTATTCGATAAGTTCCGTGTTTCACTGCTTTAATACACGAAGCTCATGTTAACCTCGTTAATAATAAACATATGCGAAATTTTAATTAGTATTGTATATCGAAACCTAATTTAGTACTATAACATGTGGGGAGAAAATTGTTAAATAATAATGATAGTCATTGTATTGTATACGTTAAATTAAAGCTAAATATAGTCACTAATCACTAAAGTATCCGATACACATTTAGTTAAATTCGGATTCTTCTAACTGAAAATTTTCCGATTAGTATAAAATGAACAGGGGTATGGTCATATAAAAATTTAATTGGCAAATTAAATATCTTGTTACTCATTATGGCATTACATAGTTACCGCATTTTTCCGCCATATGTACCCCTGTGCAATGTGTCCTGCAGCAGTTTCGAAGGCCCATTTTTGATTTATACCCGAGTACTAAGGTATGGTAATATCATATTTAAGTATTTAGATATGTAATAATAAAACATATAGGGGTGAATCAACAGAAATCAAGCAAATTTTTATAATAAAGATTTTTTAAACTTTAGAGTAGTAATTCAACAAAAATTTAATATATTCTAGAATTAATTTAAAAAAATTTTTACCAAATTTGATTAGTATTGGTATTTGGGATTTGGACTTTGGCAAATATGAACATGAACTAATTCAAATAGCATCCATGTTCATGTTTTTTTTGCTAAAATTTTCATATTCCCGAGTTTACCAAAGTTTTAGCCTTAATTTTGTATTATATTCAGAATATTTAGAGCTGTAGCATATGTATTTTGTCTGGATTAAGTGTCTTATGTCCTAAAAAATAAGCTGTTATACTCGGTCAACAAACCCAAAGCAGAAAATTTTAATTTGAGGCGTAGTAAGGATTAACCAATCGGAATCAACCGTATTTATACACACGTTTACCAGCTTCGATCCGTATCCGATCAATTCGACAATTCGGATTAAATTCGGATATCCGGATTCATTAACTGTTAATTTTAAACGGATAGATCCGTAATATATATCGGATTACTGTAAGGATAAGGATTATCCGAATTGTAATCCTAGATGTTGTGTAATCCTAGACGTTGTTATGATAACTGCAGAAAACTTAGTAAGTAAAGTAAATTTTAAATTATTATTGAAAGTTTAAGGTATCGCTTATAATAGTATAAATTATTAACAACCTTTTTTTATTATTGTTATTTTTGCATTGTGAATATTAGTTACAGAAACTAACTGGTTTAAAATTTCATTTAGAATAGTGCCCTTTAAAAAATTGCAAGGCTTACAGTACTGATATGCATAGTATCATTAAATCAGTACAATCTGGATCTCGATTACAAAGGGTTCATTTAACATAACGGCGATGTGTATATCAGATAAATTAGCTGAGGTCTTTTTCGATTTTTAACAGCTGTTTAGTGCGTCGGGAGTGCGTCGAATGGTTTACATGAGGAGGGATACTTCTGCCACAGGAGGTTGTTCTCCTCATATAAACCCGGGTCACATTCGACGCACTCCTGACGCACAAACAAGGCAGGGCAGCTGTTAAAAATCGAAAAAGACCTCTACTAGCTAAATCAGGGAGCTTGTGAATGTAATAAATATGCAATTAATTGTAACTATACACACCTAAAATAAGCAGGTTACTGATCTCAAATGCGTTAAATAACTTTATTCTATATGAAGTAATTTGAGTTCTTCACGTACCTATACTTTTTTTACGGATTGAATCTGAATTTATTCAATTCGGATTATATTTGAATTTAACTGGATGTGTAAAATAGAATTCGAATTTAATCCGAATGGCCCCTAAAAAGTAGGATCGAAGCGCTACTAGGAACGTTGCATAACGGAGTGTATGGTTAACCAACATCTTAAAACAAAATTTTGTTATTGTATTATATGAGCATAGCGGATTGATATTCGCGTTACTTTGAAATAGCACGTAATAATGGAACGAAATCAGGTGAGAATGTTCGTGTCATTTCCGAATTTACGTGATTCTGAATTGACATATGTTATTTCTCGATTTTCACCGATTCCAGGTCAATAATTTATTAATAACGACAATAAAATTGCACATTTTATCAATGACGATAATAAGAATATATTAATAATCAGCATTGATATTTTTCGTTGATATTTATAAAGATAATTCTATTGTTTCATGCTTCATATCTTTATCGCCTTGCATTACATATTTTCTTCAACACTTCAGCGTCCCGAAATTCAAAATAATACCTTTAAGTTTTTTGTATTGGCTTGACAGAAGAACTGCACATGCCTAAACAAAATAGAAATAACTCGGAATACTTATTTTTGCGAATGACACAAACCCAAAAAGGAAATTCAACTTCGTGAAATTAAAAATTTAGGGTTGGGACGTTAGGATTAGAGGCTATAGTAATAAATAAACGTCATTTTTAATTAGTGCCCCAAGACAGGTCTAAACACTTTTCGTATTTTTTTGCTTTGCCTTACGTGTCGGGCTGATCCGGGATCATCACATTTTACATTCTCCGATTGGCTAATTTTCCGTTTTGGATTTGTATTACTCGCACAAATAGCATGATCGTTATGACCTTTATGACTATAAAGCCATAAAAATATTGGTTATGAATTATGACTTAGGTCATAATCATATCCAATAGAAATTGCCAAAAAAAAACCATACAACAAAATTAATAAATTCCAATACTAGATACTATCTAACGCAAATCTATCTTATATAGAGACCCACAACACATAAGTCAAGTTAGAATAATATCGTACATGATCCATATGTGTGTACATTATGTGTGAAATATATATTTAAAAATTCGAATGCTAATACTATAATACAAAAAATAAGGATCTTTAAAATTTTTTTCTATATTCTTAGATTTATTGATTTAACTTACAGATTAGTAAATCGAACCATATAAATAATTACATTGAATAAAAGTATGCCAAAGCATTATATTTCCGTGAATAATATTATAAAATATATTTAATTGACAAGAATTGATATCGATACTTGAATAAATTTTTATAAAAAATATACATCAATAATTGAATAAATTTTATAGAATTGTTAATGAATACTTTATATTCAATACCAACTATACTATTTCTCCCATTTTCAACAATAAGTTTTTGTGTTATTTGATTTCGATTCCACCAATGCTTCCAATTTTAACAATAAGTACTTACCTTACCTAATTCTACTAGCGATTAATTAATGGATACATTAATGTTCATCATCGGCAAATTTTATATATAGATATATATCGATTACTAACTAGTAAGATATATATCGATTATCAACACCCCTATTGATTACTATCGATAGTGATAGTAATCGATTAATATCCGGTTAATACCCTATTGATTACTATCGATAGTGATAGTAATCGATATATATCCGGTTATATCGAATATGATATCAATTAATAATTATTATATTCATATAATCATGCTTTTTGAACATTTTACAGGTTTTCGCAAGTTTTCGCAATTTAATTATAAATTTTTTTTTATTTATTATTATTATATAATATTTTAATTTATTAA
>QKWP01001253.1:58967-82814 GCA_003550325.1 Gigaspora rosea | reverse complement strand
CTAAATACTCCTTTCTTCTATAGGTTATGTGTACTACTAGGAAGGGTGGAATGGCGTGAAGATTTAGAGATCTCGACTCAGAGATCTCAACCCGGAAGTGCTAAAACTAATTTTTGTATTTCTTTTTATTTTTCGTTCTTTTTTGCTAATTACTTCTTTCTCTTATGGACTTTGTGTACTGCTGGCAAGAGGAAATGGCATAAAGATTCAGAGATCTCGACCCAGAAAGGGTGAAACGGCATAAAGCTTTAGAGATCTCGACACGAAAGTGCTAGAACTGGCACTAAGATAAGTGCTTATTCTTTTTTCGTGCTTTCTTTGTTATTTTACTAATTACTTTTTTTCTAGTTTTTGTAAGGTTAAATAGACGAGATTTGGGAACTGGTTAGTCACATTATAGTTGTTGACGGGTTTGTTATGAAGAGCAAAGAGTATTACATTAGTACCAAGAATGGAGCGATTAGTAGTTGATAGTTAGATTAGAGCGAATGTATAAAAATTAAATAAATTTAAATAAAAATATAAACTTAGTTTCGGAATTTTGGTATAGTTTCGGAATTTCGGCATAATTTTTCAAAATAGTTTCGGGCAGCATCATTACCCGCGGGTGACCCGTAGCAGAATTTTTTTTATTACCCAGTGTTCACCCGCGGGTGACCCGTAGCAGAATTTTTTCTATTACCTAGTGCTCACCCGGGTATGATTTTGACCCGGGTTGAACGGGTCACCCGTAGACCCGGGTGACCCGTCGATCACCCGGGTGACCCGTGGGTCAACCCGCCGGGTGACCCGGGTCATGTTTTTTTAAACGGGTCCAATCACTACATAGTTCGAAAATTAACGATGCTTATAATTCTTTTTCTTCAACCTAATTTCTAAGTATTTTTAATTTATTATCATTAATTCTCATTAATTGATTAATGAACACCTTATTTTTATCATTTCAACTTCAATTCAGTATATTACTGGATGTTTTACATTCATCTTTTTAATCCAATTCTCTATTTTTTTAACAAAAAAATATAAATGCCTTGCTTATTAAAAGTTAATTAGTTCTAAATTGAAATATAGTGGCATCTCTAAAGAAGAAATGAAAAGTGATTCTAAAGACTATTTATATGGGCTGATTTATGGAATTGGCAATAAGTTTTGATATACTAATCTATTTTTGAATAATTTTATTACTAAAATGTTTGTCTCAATGAGACGGTTCTAATGAAACCAAAATCATCAAAATCCAATCACAGGATCCCAAGATAATTAAGCTTTGTATAATTTTACTATTAGCTTTTACTATGTAAACAATCAACGTATGGATTGGTTTTACTATGTAGACAATCAACGTATAGATTGGTTTTCATATATGAAAACCAATCCATATGTTAATTGTCTACATAGTAAAAGTTAATATAAAATTATACAAAATCTTAATTATCTTGGAATCCTGTGATTGGATTTTGATAATTTTGGATTCATTAGAACCGTTTCATCGAGACCAACATTTAGGTAATAAAATTATTCAAAAATAGATTGGTATATCAAAAGTTATTGGCAATTCCATAAATCAGCCCATATGTTGGCCGTTTCATCATCAGCAAAATGTTTTTCTTGTCCTCCTAAGCTAAAATCTGAATCCCATTTACTTGACAATAAAATTTTATCATTTTATGCTCTCAAACTCAATCCATTTGCAAATTAGGTTTTCTCACCTTTGCTATTCTTCATCTAAATATTTGTTTTTTTTAAGACTTTCATTTGTCCATCTAATAGTTTTATCTTCTTTAACATAATCACTTGATAATCTGAATCAGTGTTAATTAATTCTTGTTCAGTACCTTTATCACCTGATGAAATAGGTGCTGCAACATGTAGTCTGCGAACTCGGCTATTATATTCTTTTGCAATTTTTATTTTACAAGACCAAAGGATATCATTCCGAATTTGGCTCATTGCCAAGACTTTATTTTGTTATAATATTGTATAACAAATATCAATTAGGATTAGTTTAATTGTTAAAAAATATAAACAAACCTATAATTAGACTCTGTGACTAGTATATAATAATTCCATGAATAACCATAAATGCTCTACAGATGCAGAATTAATGCAAATTCCATGAATGCAAATTGCTGCTCATACTAATTCCTGACCTACTTCTTTAATTGACTCCCAAAAATCTACTAAATTTTCCTTGAATTGTTTAAATAATTCTGTATTATACAGATTAATTTTATATTTGTATTTAATTAGTTCAGGTAAAATAGACGTAGTGTTTACAATTAAACCATACCTCATAGCAATATTTGAGTCACTGTCTTATATGTGTCTAGGATAGATTAGCAACTATGCTATTAAATTTGGTAAGTTTGTATTCAGAATATAGTGCAAAAGAAAGAATTATTAAAGATTGCTTCCACTCATTCCAGCATGATTTGATACATGCTCTCATTCTTGTCCTGAATTCAAAATCTTTATAACATTCAAATATTTTTATCATATACCTGAAACAATGGAGAACTTCATATAATCAAGTAGTGTCTTTTTGTAATTTATTTAAAAACCCACAAAGAGAATATAAAAGTTCTTGAATATTGGCTAAACTTATCCAAAATTGAGTATTATTTATAATATCAGTAATATCATCAAGAAGTTTTTTTTGGTACCATTACATAGAGTTGTTCAATTATCAGCTGGCTTAGAATAGATACTATTTGTTCAAATTACATTGCTACAATAGTCATTGAATTTAGAAAAGAGAAACTAGTAAAAATAAAAAAAATTGTATTGAATTAAAATAATGATCCGTAATTATTTGTAAAATATAATAATAAGAATTTTTGATTTTTTCGCATATGCGATACACCGCACCCTATAAGATTTGATGTAACGTGAAATCAAAACAATAAATTATTCATTAGTTTAGGGTTAGGGTAAGAGTAAGGGATAGGGTTAGAATAAGGGATAGGGTTAGGGTAGGGCAATTTAGCAAAAAGAGTGCTAACTCAAAATTTCGAGAGAATTTTTTTTTATTAGTGCATGAGAGATAATTTCATAAGCAAAATTTCGTGTTATAGCCGATATTTGAAAAAAATCGTAATCGCTTCAATTTCACATTATACCTGATCCTGCATTCTAATTGGTTGATCAAGGGGTGGCGGTACATCGCCATGGCAGCAAATTATAAAACCCTAATAATAATTATATTTATACTTTAAGCGCAAATTTTGATTTAGAAATGTAATGAAAACAATAGTAGTACAGTACGGAACAGTAAAAGACATCCAATTTATACATATAGGCGCCAATTTTGGGCACTTATATAATCAATTCTGATTGGCTAATTTTTGTGCAATTGATTTTGGTTGGCTAAAAACATATATATGTTTTCTTTATTTTTTTTTATATTAAAGTTCCTGCTTGGAAAATGAGTTTTTATTCAAGTATATGGATCAAAGAAACCTTTGTAGGCACCTAATATTTGTTACATAAATAAAAATACAACTAGTTATACATACAACTTTTGGTTATCTAATTTAAGTAGTCTGTTCAAAAGTTCTATACTAGCTGCCATACCTGCAACAGGACCAGGAAAACTCTATAATAGGTCACCGCCTCTACTATATTCGAATACTATTATAAATATGGAAAATGTGACCGACTTATCATAGATTTGAATTATTATAAAGTCTCGTGAGGTCCTCGACTTTATATGATTCACAGAAAAAAATATTACTGCTCGGATTAGATTCGCATATATAGAATATAAAAAATGTTATCACTATTAGTTGATTCGATTTATCATAAAATAAGTACAGGTCCGAAATATTTCGGTTAGAAAATCAATGAACATAAAATACGAGCAAGCTCAGGAAAATAATTGAAGTAAAGCTCTGAAAAATTCCGGATCTATATCAAGGTGTTTGACCAAAATGATTCGCTTTATTATTAAATTTTTTAAGGTGCCCACAAAACTGATTCGCTTAATTATAAAAAAAGCCTGATTCGCAAAACTTACTAAATAAATTTTTTGGGGTGGAGACCTATTATAGAGTTTTTCTGGTCCTCCTGCAACCCAACTAGTGGATTGCCTATTTAAACCCACTGGTCCAAGCTTTGCTTGCCAATCCCATTTGTATTACTGGGACAATCCTATGATACATTAGTCAGTCAAGATCAGTGCCAGATACTAACAAATATCCCCTTAGGACTAATTTATCCTTTCCTTTTTTTTTTATATTAAACACCAATTTTTTAAACTCATATAAACTTTAATACCTTATAATTTTCTTAAAATTAAAAATAAGAAAAATTTCTCTGCCAGAAATGCAGTTTATTTAAAAATCTATCAATTTGTCAGAGGATTTTTAATTTGATTTTTTTTAAAAAGGTTATAACAATTTTAAGTTTTATTAATAATAAGTGAATGTCTTTTACTGTTCGGTACAAGTCACTTTCGTTATAGTGAACTTTCGATATAGTGAAGACTAATTAAAATCTCGATATAGTGAAGTTAAGCTCAAAGCCAACTTATATAAAATTCTCTCGATATAGTGAATTTACTAATAAAACTCTCGATATAATGAATTTTTTAAAAATTTTTATTAATGGAACGGATCATTTCACTATAACGAGAGTGACTTGTACTATACAAATTTTATTTTGTGTCCTCAGGAACAATTAATGTGAAATATTTATTATAAATATGCATTTGTTTATCTCTAAAATTGCCTGTAAAAAAAGGTAATTTGTGAAAAAAATATACGATTCTTATTGTTTTCTTAGATGTTTTTTAATATTGATTTGATTTTTTAAAAATATCTCCAAATATTAAATTCATTTGGTGAGTTATGCATAGCAAAAAAAAATTCAAAAAATACTTTCTTCGTAATTGCCGCCTACAAAAATAAAACAATAATCAATAAAATAACTTAAAATAATAATAATAATAATACAATACAAAAAAAAACTAACACTCTTCCCAACGATCATCTGTACCAAAACGTTACAGAAGAGTAACTACATTTAAAGCAAAAACCATATTAGAAAACAAGGGTAGATCAACTAAGTAAAGAAGTGCACTACTAAAAATAAGCAGTAGTTTAGTATTGGCTCTAGACTCAACAACATAAACTTGAAAAGTCTTGTATATTTCTTTGCTTTTGGAAAAAAAAAAATTTAAAACTTTTTTGGGGGAATTAGCTTACCTCTGTCTGCAGATCGTTGGTGACTGATTGGGCAACGCGTAAACAAACAAACAAACAAACAAATATTAACCAATCAAGTAAACAAACATAACACGTGTATAAATTTAATAAACAAATCACGTGCACAAAGGCAGAATTGAAACAACGCCAAGAATTTTCTGGAATTTTTTAGCACAAATTATACATATATGTAATTATCCCAAAAAATGGGGTTAGAAATTAAATATCAAAACTTTTCCTTAAGGAACAGAATTCACAGGAACTTATTCTTAACGAGTTTGAAAACAGAACTCTTAAGAAAGACAAACACATAGTGAATTTTTAGGACTGGAAAGGCCGGGAATTGTCTACATAATTAGGCAATTATTGGACATGTATGGATAGATAGAACAGAAAAATGCAAGAGGATTGCTAGTATCGAAGGAAGAGAAACAATTTGTAGAAATAGAAATTGAAGACAATAAAAGGAAAACGGAGATCACCTTCAGTCTAGAAAATCCATACAGGAGAACACCCGAAGTAAACAGAAGGAAACAGCATTGTCAAGAAAGGAGATAATATTAGACCTAGAATGCGGCACCATGGACTATGGAACCGAAGAATTGAAAGAATCTTTAAAGAAGAAAGCTCTACAAAAGAAAAGACAGCAAGAAGAAATGTTAGAGGAGAAAGTAACAATTAACGGAGTTACAAGATTGATAGAGAAAGATATACAAGAGGATATTTTAATGAAGGCGGAAATTGAATCAAATGAGCTAATAGACGAAATGCATATTGACTGCACAACCCAAAACTCCAAAAAAGTTGATGGGCCAAACAACAATGCGAAACCTAAGGAAGATAGTACAATACTACCACAAACAAAGATAGTAAAAATTTTTTCTAATGACAATGCCAGTTTTAATCAAAATCCATATATACAACAAGCTCCAATCATAAATACAAAAGTAAAGCCTAGGATCGAATTAACCTTATGGGATTTGCCAAGAAATGCAAGGGCTGGACTGATAAGAAGATGTCTAAGCCCTTTTGGTCTGGCACGAGTAAAGGAGTACATGCCTTTTGGAAAAAATGAAGCAGCCTATATTAAATTAGTTCTACGCAATGAGACTAAAAAGAGTCTATTAGAAAAAATGTGAGCGGTATATTTTAATCAAGGAAAGGTCATTCGTTTGACACACGGAAGGTTTGATACAGATACATTAACAAGCAGGAGTACTTATAGAGCAATCATTAAAACGTACCAAAAGTGACAGTGGAATCTGCTTTATTAAGACAAATGAAGAGGTTTAACGCAAAAGCAGTATATATATCTGCAAATAGCAATGGAAATCAAAGAGGCCTGGCAACGGTTTATTTTGAAACAGCAGAAGATCTGGAAAATACATTAAAGGAAACAGCATATTATTATAGCATTAAATTGGTTTGGGAAACCAACATGGAAGCACCTGTCAATAGAAGAAAGCAAGAACGTAAATATGTGTCCAAACATAAACAGGAAGATTGTCCGAAAGAAATTTTCATACAAAGAAATGATGATATTCCGAAGAGAATACCATTAGCAGATATTAGCAATAGTATTAACGAAAAGAATGGTGATAAAAACGATGGAAAGCAGATGAGGTTTCAACAGAAATACAGCCAAAATAATCAGATAAGACCCCAGAAACACGAAGAGGAACATCCTAACATAGGAATGTTAGAGGAAATTTTAAAAAGACTAGCTAGAATAGAAAAAAGGTATGGAGGTGTAGAGCAGGCACAGCCTGCTCTTCGCTCCTAAAACGGCGCCCCAGGCGTCTCAAAGGGAAAAGAGAAGATCCTGCACCCTCCTAAAAATAAAACACCAACAGCGCAAGTTAATGCAGTATCTTCTCAAAGTACAATACACAAGGAGGGTCTCGAAATAGATAGTTTTCTTAAAAGTGAACTCGAATTTTTCAAAAAACAAAAAGAATTTAGGCCAACATATTTAGAAGCAGAAGGAGAGGGTTCTGAAGTAGGTAGGCTAGAGTCCAACAAGGTAGGGACTGCCAGCATTCTGAAGCGTTTCAAAGATGGTGAAGAAATCATATTTAAGGTAGCAAGTTATAATATTAATGGAATCAAAAATTCAAATGGACACAAGTTAGAAATGCTTGGAAAATGAATAGAAACAAGGGACTATGCGGTTATAGGACTTGTTGAGTCAAATGTGTCAGCTAAAGAAGGTTATTTCTTAACAAGGAATTTGGTGAATTACAACGGTTTCTGGTCAAGTAGTGATGCAAACAAGAAAAAGGGTTCAGGAGTCGGTCTCCTTGTGAGAAAGGATTGGGAAAAACATTTAGGTCAAGTGGTTAGATATAGTGAATTTATGATCGAAGCAGTTTTTTATTTTAGACAACTAGAAATAGTTATTATTATGGTCTATTTACCTCCGAACAATAAAGATAAAATCAAACGGGTTCAACAAGAAATTGTCAAGAGGTACATGAAGAGAACTGTCAAAACACAGTTTATTATAATGGGTAATTTCAACCACATTCTGGATCCTGCACTAGACAAATGGGGGGCAGCAGAAAACCCGTGCAAAAAAAGATTACCCCTACATAGCTGGTTGTTAGGTCAAGGCTTTAAGGATGCTTTTCACTGGTTGAACCCGATATCAAGGGCATATACTTGGTCCAATTGCAGGTCTAAAACCAGAATCGATCAGATTTGGTTGTCAGAGGGTCTGACAGACACGTTATCAAGAGCAGAAATTTATAGCATGGACTATGTTACTTGCAGTGATCATGCATTAATTGATGCAGAAATGCAAGTTGAAGAGTTACTTGGTAGAATTAGCGCTGCAGAAGTGCGTAAAAAGAAGATCACTAGAACAGTATATGAGTATGACAAGGCCTCACAAGAGAACTGGCAGGAATATAAAGAAGACCTCTACTAGTATTTGTGCAATAAACCAAGTATCAAACGATTAATTAATGAAACTGCTCAAGAAAATCCTAAGTTCTGTACATTGGATGAAACATGGGATGCAATAGAAAACAGCATCATTTATGTGGCAAATAAGAACATTCCAAAGAAGAAAATTTATAATTATCCTCAGAATAGGAAGAAAAATGCAAGGGCGCAAGAAAATATATGCTCAGATATCGTGAAGATGAGTAAAATTTTGAGGAAGGTGAGAAAACTACTAAATAAAGGGAAAGGCTATGATGTCAAAGACCTTATTGAAGTGAACTATACCTTGCAGGTAATAAACAAGAAGTATGAAACAAACATACCGTTGGCTCAACAGGCAATTTCGGATGATTGGTTCACAGATACCAAGGGCTGGTGGAAACTATTAAAGAGTAAATGGTTAAAAGAAAGGGAAGGCTTAGCACATGAATCAATTAGGTTAAATACCGACAAAAGATGCGAAAGAATCCTTAGAGAGCAAGGGAAAATGCTGTCAAGCCTCCTTGACAAACCTTTCAGTCAAATTTCAATAGATAGACTTATAGTCGAGAGAGAAAGCTCTAAGGCATTAGTAAACAACGCGAGTGAGGTACTGGAGGAAGCAAACAAACATTTCCTAAAGCAGTTCAAAAGGAGAGAAATTAGAAAGGATAAGATAACTAAGGAATGAGTTGAGATTTATAAGCCAATTGAATCAATTAAAGATAATTGGTAATCAAGTATGGATCTAGACATATCCGAAGAAGAGTGGGAAAATACTCTGAAAGAAGTTAAAACGAACTCAGCTCCTGGGGCCTCAAAAATTAGTTATACGTTAATTAAGAATGCAGATAATAGGGTCCAGAACATTTTTAGAATTTTTGCAAATAGGTGTATAATGGAGGCCAAAATCCCATTTAAATGGAAATTGGCCCAATTGTACCCCATTCCGAAGAATGAGGATTGGGGGCACTGCCTTAACAACATTAGGCCAATAGCACTACTAGAATCTTTTAGAAAGTGCGTTACTAAAGTGATCACAAAGAGGCTCTCAAAAATTTTGGTCGAAAGGTCTATTCTGAAGGGAGCAAATTTCGCAGCACTCCCGGGATCATCAACAGAGTACCCAATACAGCTCATGAACGCAATGTTAGAAGAGGCCAAGGAGAAGTCGAAGGAGATTTGGGTACTGTTCCAGGACATGTGAAAAGCATTTGATTTGGTGTAATATGAAATGTTAGAGTTAGCTCTCCAAAGAATCAAGGTCCCGGAAAGAACAATTCGGTTCATTATAAACTTGTTTGAAAGCAGGAAGTTTAGAGTTATAACAGGTGTGGGTCTCTCTGAAGTGATTACAGTTGAAGATGGAATAGATCAAGGGGAGGTGATCTCTCCTCTAGCATGGCGCATCTTCTACGACCCTCTTTTGGTAAGAGTTCAAAAGGAAAAAAATCTAGGTTATATTTTAGAGGTCCAGGAGCCAACAGATTTGTCCAGGAACTCATACCGCAAACACATACATAGGCAAACAGTTATTGCCTTTGCGGATGACACCTCTTGGATTGCTAAAAATAAAGAAGAAATGACTCAAATTCTATGTATTGCAGAAAAATTCTATCAAATTAATAATATTGAGATTAATGGAAGTAAATCCAAGTTACTAGTATGGAACTCTAATTTAAAAAAGGAGGAGAAGTGCATTCAAGTTAATAAGGATGTGGTTAGACCCGAAGATAATCAATCTCTCATAAGAATGCTAGAGGTATGGTTAGGAAACAATCTAAAAGAAATGCTAGTTACGAACAGGGCAAAAGGAATAGTGCGTCAGGCTACATTGGCTCTCCAAAAAAAGTACATCACACCTAGCCAATGTGCTTATATTAATAATATATTCCTTTTACCGAAGTTGACATATATGCTCCAGGTCTCCAGATTATCACCAGAGAATCTGAAGAAAATATAACAGCCCTTTCTGAAACTTGTTAAACACAAAATTGGAGTTAAAAGGTCCGTAGGCAATTTTGTTATTACACACAAGGACCTCGGTGGCTGTCGACGTCTCGATCATGAACTGGCAGCTAGGCAAATTGTAGCTTTATATAAGCAAGTGAACCAAGAGGACCCTCAGGCCGGTCTTGCAAGAATTAGAATTAAACAGGGCTACCTCAACGCCGGTCTAACAAAAGAAATAGAAAATGATACTACTTTGTAGGAGCTGTACAAATCATGAAAAAGTAATTTGTAATGTCTGGTTCTACTTAAGGCAAAGGAGCTAGGGATGAACTTTCATTTCAATAATGAGAAGTGGAATCTTGCAGGGTCGGGTGTCACAATTAGAGCTCTGTTAAAAAAGGCAGACGCATTAGGCCTAACTAAAGAGCTCAAAAAACACAATATCTTTTATCTTAATCAGCTCATCACCAAGGACGGGAAAAGCCTAATAATATCTTGGCAGCAACTTATGCTGGCACGGGGTTCTAGTAGAAAAGGAAGAAAAGCAAAATGATTTGCTGTAGTTGAGGGGGAGGTTCTCCAAAACCACAGGGAAAGAGCATTAAAAGGAGAGTTTACGGTTTGCTCACAGGAAATCCCAAGGCTTGCTATGAATCGGAGCTTAATCTCTAGTGATGATAGACGCAAAGAGTAGATATGGCTTCAAGATAAGGAGAACCCAGGTGAAGTGCATAGAGTTATCAAGAAGGAAGAAAAAAGAGTTCTTGCAGAGCATAAGGGTTATTGTATAAATTTTGAAAACAGTAAGATGTCCTTTTTGGAATGTAACTGCCAAGATGAACATGGTAACAAGAAGCTCAAGTGTACAAAATGGGTACGTAAGGAAGACATCGTTACCCAGCTTCCGAGACCGATACTTAAGTCAAGCAAAAAAATAGTTCCTGTTTTTGAGGACTTTATAGAGAAAAGGAGTGAAGTCAAAAAGGAACTTGCCTTGAGAGCTGGCGAAGAGCTGGTGCGATTAAAGCCAGTAGAGCAAAGAGAACTGGAAATATTGAATAAGCAGAGATTTGAACCTAGTTTAAGAGATTTATTAGATGAACAGCTTAGATTTAATCTAGGTCAAGAGAAGGGTGAATTTATATTCTATACAGACGGTTCTCTATTTAAAGAGGAGGGTATGTCAGTTATGGGTGCAGGTTGGTTACAGACAAATAGAGAAGGGTCAAGGAGTTTTTTGAAGGGTTTTGCCAAATTAGAAAACTGGCCTTCATCTTCGAAGCCGTAATTAGTAGCTATTTGGCTAGTTTTGTTAACGGTCACTATTAATAGTATAGTTTTAATTCATACATATTGTGCTGTTGCAATTGAATTTATAAGAGGTTGTAAAGGATATCTAGATGCGATCTCGAGATGGTGTAAAGTCAAGAATTACGATGTACAGATGAAGATTCAGGACCTATTGCGAATGAAACAGATTAAATTAGAGCTTATTAAAGTCAAAAGCCATGACAACAATCGCTGGAATGACAGGGCAGATTTTCTCGCGAAGAAGGGAGCCAGACAGGGTACGATGGTAGATATTATACCAGAAACGAATAACTGGTTAACTTGCGACCTGAGTTGGAAAAACTACGTAGTGGAAACGAGAATAAGATCTTTTATTAAGGGTAGAGTTTACCCTATATCGATCACTTGTAGATCACCTGTAAATCACGTGATGTAATTGGCTAGTTTTGCGTTGTCACCTGCAAAATTTATTTATTACCCGCAAAATTCATTAACTTTGTAAGTAAATTTTTAACATACCAACTTAGTTAATATGAGATTTTTTTTTAATATTTTGATAAAACAAGTATTCAAAAGCAGGTTTAGTGATATTTTATAATGTTATATTTATTTTTATGCAACTCATCCGTAGTGATTGTGTTGTGTAATCTGATTTACATAGTAGAGTCATAATTAGTAATATAAAAATGATCTACATATACTCTACCCTTAAAAGAATACAAAATACCCAACTTGGTGCGGAATGGAAGGCCTCAGGTACCTACAGAAGTCTAGAGCGAGAAGAAGATAGTAAGGAGCTATTTCATTGGCAATTATTTTGGTTACACCTGAAAGAACTATCAGGAGTAAAATGTAACTCAATAGCAAGGGGTAAACGTTTAGCATTTTGGCTGAAGGTTCTGTGTGATGAGCTACCATTATTGCAGGAGTTAGGCAGACGAAGACCAGAAATTTACAAGGATATCAGCTGTAAGCTATGCAGTGATAATGTGCCGGAAACTCTTGAACACTTAGCGGTGTGCAAGAGCCTAAGGGTGACATGGCGGAATATTGAGACAGTGGCCTTAGAGGTTGCTTGGAAGGAACTCTCAATGGATGAAAGAAGTCTGGTGCCTTTAAGAGACTTTAGAGAAATCCTTTTTGGTATGAAGCTTAGCGATAGGGAGAAAGCTTTGCTTAGAGTATACCTAGCCAAGGGGCTGCTTCCAGAAAGTATCTTTAAAGAGTTGGAGACCAGAGGAATCAGGCGAAGGAATCTCAAGATCGTTATTAAAATTTTTCTTTTTTCAATACGAAATGGCTTTCATGACTCTATCTGGAGAGAAAGATGTACAAAGGTCGCAGAGTGGAAAAAGAGATCAGGAATCACAAGGAGCATGAAAAGGTCCTTTCCTTCAGGCAAAGACAAAAAGAAGAATGCTGCGGCGCTAGTTGGTCCAAAGCAAAATATTGCTAAGGAAGGCAATACCAAAGCATCAAGAAAAAGAGAAATTGATTCTCTTTGGACAAAGGCAATTGAGGATTATATTAAAAGTGGTTTCAAGCCACTATAGTTTGGTTCTTGACAGAGCTGACACAGAAACCTGGTTTATTCGTAAGCCAGTGCGACAGGTTGCATCTAGGTACTCACGAAGCAACCGGATGATACCAGGCTTTTTATTTGTAGTATAGTAAACTTGTAATATTGTATTTAAGTATTATAATAGTATTATATAAAATAAAGCACCGACGAGACTGTCAAAGCCAAAAAAAAAAAATAATAATAATAATACAATAGGGTAAAACTTATGCTATGAATTAGTAAAATTTACTATATAGATTACCTAAGCACTTTTGTATAATAAAAAATTCGAATTTCATCCTAACATGATCTATGTAGTAAATTTTACTAATTTGTAACATAGGTCCATCTGTTCTATAATAATTGTAGCAGCTTATACTGAAATTGGCTTATGCTGAAATCTGGTGTCTCTATTTAAATCTATAATACCTACTAAAATTCACATATACACTTTTATTAATAACCCTAATCCTAAATTCTAACCAAACTATATAAAATAATACCCCTAAAAAAGCCCTCTAAAATGTTATAAGTTTATAATAAAATAATTTAAATTTTTAGCATAAACCAATTTAGCATAAGCTAGCACAATAATTTACCACATAGCTGCATATTTACCAGTGGAATCTAAAACAAATGGCTTGATATTTATTTGGTACTTTTTAGTTTCAATTATTAATTTTTCAATATAATTGATTACATTTTGAGTTTGTGATCTTTCAGAGCTAATATTATATGCATCCTATATTAAAAATTGCCCATTTGTAGTTATAAAAACAATGCACCAAATATGTTCTTGTCTTTCATTCATTCAGTTGTCAAACGTTGCAGTTACCTTGTCTGTATCACTTTGTGCAATTTTAATTATATTTTCTTGTAACAATTGTGCACTTTTCTATAAGGGGAGTAACAAAAATCAGGTGATTTTTTAGGGGGGGAGGGGGGTAAAAAAAGTTGAAATTATATATAAGAACCTGACTATTTATATATTGAGGAAGAGGGAGGGGGGTAGGCCTCTGATAAAAAATAATCAGGTGATTAATGACACTGCCCTAATACTTTGCCACCTACAATCTTGCATTTGGGTAATTTTAGTCCTGGTATTAAAAACTCAAACATGACAATATTATCTTCATTCTCAACAAATATAAAAGGTAATGCATTAGAAACAATTATTCTTAAAAGTAATTGTTCAAACCATAATTAATTATTAGCTAAAAAAGGTTGACGAAGAAAATTTGAAATTGCAGACTATTGACTATTGATAGATAAATGGTTTAAAATAGTTAAAATAACTGAATTAGCATGCAAATTTACAGACTCATTAGTATCAGATTCTTCATTTATATTTGAATATTGTAATAAAAATATAATTTATACTATTTAAATCTAAATTATAACTTTATATATTATATATTATTAGTCTTTTTGCCTTTTTTTAGGTTTTTTTTTATCTTCTAGTACTGGCAAGGCTAAAATTTTTTTCATTTCTTTTTTACTATAAGTTTTATGAAAGGCCTTGCATTTTGATAGATGATTGCAGCTAGGGATGTTAATGAAATAAGGTACTCCAGAGTAACTTTGGAGTATAACTCACTCCATACTAGTATAGTCTAGACATAACACCACCTCGAATTACTAAGATATTATTAATAGAAGTAATTGCTCCAAAGTAATACTACTAATACAAAATGAATTATACTGCAGAGTATTATTACATATATATTTTTTACTGTATTTCCCAAAATAAGGTAGCATATTTTTAGGAAAAAATAGTACTATAAACTCTGGAGTATTACATAGTTAGTGCTTCGGGTTATACTTTGGGTTATACTCTGGATTACACTTTGGAGTATTTTCTGATTCATATTTTAGTATGGTGTAGTGTTAAGTGATACTCTGCCAGAGTATGCACCATACCACCCTGGAGCACTTTGTTAACATCCCTAATTGCAGCATAAACGGTCTATTAACTATACAATATTCTGGTTTTAATTAGGCTATTCCTAATCTACCATATTTTCTTATATAGCAGTTACACATAGCAATAGCATTTGTAGAATTATTTGGATTATTAGTTAGAGTAAAGTAATTTCTAAAATTATAAGAAGAAAGAGGTATAGTAAATGAATTTTTTTTTAAAAAAAAAGGTTGAAATTCAAATTATTGTGAGCTAATATCGTAGGATTCGAAAATAAGCTACCTTCAAAAGAAGCTATCTTCCGGATTTTTAGAAAAATTTTTAAAAAAATCGTTAATAGTCACTACATATAAACTTTTTTTTTACTATGTAAACTTCAAAAGGACAAATAAGTAAAGTTGTTCAGCGTAACGAAATATACCTATAGTAAAAATTTCATGGCATTTGGACAACTTTTTATTAGTACGTTTTTCAATTTTTCAAAAAATTTAACAATCTGAAAATAAGCTACTCCTACAATTTTTTGTGTAACTTTTTGGCCAAAAAGGGTAGCTTTTTTTGGACAAATACGGTATTCTATTTGCATTATAAGTTATCATCATTATTAAAAATAGAAATTGGTTTTGATATAAAAAGTCAAGCTCAAAACCAGTTTGAAATTCTTTTAATATTGTCTTGATATGCCAATTTATTTTTTTTAAAAACTTAATTAATAGACATGATTGTGTTTTATTGCTATATGATCTTAAATCATAAAGGAAGTTAAAAATTTTGTCAAAGTTGATGAACTAATTAATACAATATATAAAATTATAATGATAAGCATTGGTAATGCAGTCTCAAATATTACCAAATTTGAATAATGCAGATTGCAGTTTTTTTGTATATTTAAAAAATTCTTGATATTCCATTAAATCTATAACTATTCTATACTAATCTATAGAGCTAAATTTATACCAATCATCGTTTGTTTACTAAAATCAACGTTTATTTACTGATTTGGTAAACAACTATCTTATAAAGCCCCTGGGATCATACGGAATTTCTAGACTATACATCTATAAAACTATTTATATTGAAATTAATTTAATACTTTATTATTTATTTGTACATAATCCTGCTATAGCCTATATTAATATATAAATTGATTCTACAAGCTATAAAAGTATCAAGAATTTTCTAAATATACAAAAAAGATTGTGATGTATATTGTCCAAATTTGGTAATATCTGAGACTATAATGATGTCTGACAAACAAAATTATAGAAATTGACCAGAATTAATTTTGTAAAAATTTACTTTATATGACAACAAGGCACAAAGACTTATTCACTAAAGTCTAGTCATAATAAAAATTATATCAATATACAGTCGGACCTTTATAAATGCAACCTCTATAAATACTAGGGGTTTTAATGGATCGGGTTGGGTCGGGTTTGGGCCTAACCCGGGTCAGACCCACTTGGGTCAAGACCTGACCCGGGTCAGACCCGCCTCATGTTAAACCCGACCCGGGTCAGACCCACCTCATGTTAAACCCAACTCGGGTCAGACCCGCCTCATGTCAAACCCGACCCGGGTCTGACCCAACCCAACCCGGGTTGAACCCGGGTCAATGATGGGTGACTTTTACTAATTTAAATTTAATTTATTAAAAATTTTTTTTGCTATAAATTTGCGCAATGCCTGACATACTTTTGATGTATCATAAACCTCATTATGTATGTATGTTGTGAGAGGCTAAATGAACCCTTCATGAAAGTATTACAACTATACACTAGTAAGACTAACTAAAATCAATCAAACTATTCTAACAATGGTAAGGCTTCAATTGAGGCATGGATACCGGTAGACTTGGTCCGAGTGACTGGGCTCGAATAGAGCTTTAGATTATGTTACGAGGCTCTAATATGAGGTCACGGGATTAAAATCGATGGTTAAGATTCTTAACATATGTGATTACGAAGTTTTTGAAATCAATCACGGTAATTTAGCACGGGACAACCCGGCTTTTGTTTAAAGGTAAATATTGCTTTCGAGAACTGGAATAAATGGACTTAAAAGATTATAAATTGATTAAATCTTAGCGTGAGTATTAAATATTTAATATTTTAAATAATTGTTGACTTTGAATTTCATAATTTAATCAAGTTTTAATTAATTGTTTTTCCACCCAATAAAATTCAAATGACTATAAAAATTTTATTCATTCTCAATCTTCTAAAATAGAAATACTAATGATCTATACCATCTTGGAGCTTGCTATCTGGCTGGGTATGGAGTTGAAAAGATAATCACAAAGCATTCTTGGATTTTCAAAAATCTGCCAATATAAGAGATTCTAGATCAGTATGTCAAATTGGTACTTGTTATTTAAATGGATTTGGAGTTGAAAAGGATGATTATAAAGTATTCATACATTTCAAGAGATCTGCTGAGATGGAAGATTCAGGTGGGATGTTTAGTCTCAGGGTTTGTTATCAAATGAGATTAGGTGTTGAAAAGGACGAGCATAAGGCATTCATTTATTATCAAAGGTCTACTAAAATGAGAAGTATTGATGGATTATATCTTCTTGGGTGGTGTTATTTTAAAGGAATTGGAGTTAGAAAAGATGAATATAGCACATTTAATTATCTCAAAAAATCCGCTGATATGGGCCATGACGGTGGAATATGTCTTGTGATTTGTTTTTATCAAAGGGTATTGGTGTCGAAAAAGATGAATGTGAAGAATTTAGTTATTTTAAAAAATCTGTCGATTTGAGCGAATGTGAATCATTCGCTTGTAGTCAAATTATTGATAAACAAACACTTATCAACATGGGAGATGCCGCATTTAATGTCGCTTGCTGTTACGAAAGCGGAATTGGTGTTGTAAAAGATAGTCATAAGGCATTTATTTATTATGAAAAGTCTGCTGGCATGGGAAGTATTGATGGAATATATCGAGTTGGTTATTGTTATCATTACGGAATTGGTATAAAAAAGGATCTAGGTCAAGCATTTATTTATTATCAAAAATCTGCTGAAAAGGGGCATGCTGACAGTACATTTTACCTCGGACAATGTTACGATAAGGGAATTGGTGTTAAAATAGATAAACGTAAGTCTTTCAATTATATATTAAAATCTGCTGAGATGAGACATCTTGATGGAACGTGTCAAGTTGGGTTTTTTATGATAAAGGTATTGGTGTTGAGAAAGATGAAAATAGAGCATTTAACTATTATCAAAAAGCTGCCAAGATGGGGCACGGTGGAGGGATCATTTCAGGTCATTTAACATCACTATTAACTACAACAAATAAACAATAATGAATTTTATAATATGGTTTCCAATGACAGAAATCTACGCGAATATGAAAGCGAATTTTACAAGATTACAATGTAGACAAATTGCAGATTGCAAAGATGTTGTGCGTAGCCTTTTATTTTTACATTAAAATAATATTATTCACAGAAATTTTGTAAGTATATTATTTTATTTATTTATCAAACGTCATGCGTCACCCATCATTAACCCGGGTCTGACCTGACCCTATACATGCTGGCAAAACCCGGACAAATTCCAAATAATAAAAAAACAATTGCTATTTATAAAAGATTAAATCAAATAAATAATCTTAATATTTTGTAAATATATTATTTATAACTATAAGAATATATATGATTTGTTTAAATAAAGATTATTAATAAAGTTTTTGAGATATTAGTTATACTAGAATTTGGGATTTGGGATTTGGGATGACGGACAAATCCCAAACTATAGTAAGTCGGGATTTTGCCAACATGTATACCTGACCCGGGTTTGACCCGACCCGGGTTTTTCTGACCTGGGTCAGACCCAACCAGCTAAGACCCCTAATAAATACAATACTTCTATAAATACATATTTTTTCTTTTCCGTAAAATGTTATTAGTGCTAAATGCACATTTTATATTCTGTAAATGCATGTTTTTTTAAATAATATTTTATATTACACTAACCTCCCTAAATGCACGTAGCCAATTAAATTTTAGTATTTAAGATAGATTATACAGTTTTTAGTAAAAATTGCATAAACTTGATAATCTAATTTTTAAAGCTGCAATTTAATTGACTCTCTCTAAATGCAAACCTCTCTAAATGCACATTGTAGACTTGTCGCTACGAGTTGCATTTATAGAGGATTGATTGTAGTTTAGATGCGTATAGATAATTCAATTTCCTTTTATACAGTACTAGTATTGCAATTACATACATGTGTGATTTTAATTGATTAAATGTTATAAGGGGCATGCCATTTATTACATAATTTTTAACATGGATACATGGTTAGGGATGTTAACGGAGTGCTCCAGGGTAGTGGTACATACTCTGGCAGAGTATCCCTTAATACCACACCATACTGAAGTATGAATCAGAGCATACTCCAAAGTGTAACCCGGAGTATAACCCAAAGTATAACTCGGAGTACTATATGCTAAGCACTATGTAATACTCCAGAGTTTATAGTACCATATTTTTCTGAAAATATGCACAGTAAAAAAAAATATATATAATAATACTCCGGAGTATAATTCATTTTGTATTAGTAGTATTACTCCGGAGCAATACTCCTATTAATAATATCTTAGTAATCCGAGGTGATGTCATGTCTAGACCACACCAGTATGGAGTGGGTTATACTCCACAGTTACTCTGGAGTACCTTACTCCATTAACATCCCTATACATGGTCAGAGGTAGTGATCATGTTTATATATTATATTAATCAATCAAAATTAGATAAATTGATCACACCATATATAGGTAGCGATAGCTATTAAGTAAAAAATATTACGTAATAAATGTACGCTCCTAACTAGATTATAACCTATTATCTTAGTTATATAATCTAGATCATAATAGCCATATCTACTAGTCATAACATTATAACTTTATGTCTTTATAACCATAGATCATATGACTACCGGTATATGACTAAAATCATATTAAAATTTTGTTATGACTTATGTCATATTCTATCATTGCAAATAAGTGTATATAAAATAACTTGGGGATGAAAACCCTAGAAAAAAATAAAAAAATTGTAGTTATTATCATTTTTTGATGTAGCAAAAATAAATATAAAAGTAAAATTGTTTAGTAATCACATTTGCAATAGTAATATATGATATTTAGATATCAAATTCATTGTATTTATAAAATTCAAGTTTATAAAAAAAAAACAATTAAAAATTATTATTATAATCATAAAGTTAAACTAATCATCTTTTTGTTTATAAAAGATAAATTAGTAAAAACCTTTATATTGATAAGTCATATTTATATTAACAACATAATGACTTCAAGAATTGTCTTTATACAGTCTTTTATTTAAAAAATTTTTCAATTTTTCTGCTAAAAATTTATTGTTATTATAAGCAAAAAATTTTATTAATATAAAAAAAAAAAAGCTTACTAAATAAATTATTATATTCATTAAATAATTTTTATAAATATTGTTTTTGCAGTAAATAAATTATTAACTTTTTTTAAAAAAAATATTAAATTGTTATATAAAATCAAGATTATAAAAAATAAATAATCATTATTTTTATGCTAATTGCAATTTTATTAATGAAACATACATATTTATATAAATATAATAGCTACTAATTAACAACTCTTTCTAATGATCTCTCGTACCAAAATTTTTAAGACTGCTGATTTACTAGAATTGTATATTTAATACATAAAATAGTAAATTGGCTCTACTAAAAGCATACTGGAACAAGAGGCTCTCTATTGGAAAACTGAAACACTGCAAGAAATAGATACCTGGGACGTCTTTTGACAGACTTGATAGAAAAGTACTCTCAGTTACGACTTTTGCACTATTAAGCAAAGAAGTAGTGAGCACCAACCTAGAGTTTAGTTTTGAGATGTGTTATTATATTCAGTGTAATTTTCACCAACTCCTTTATATTTAGTACTTTTCTGGGCTTTTTCTCATTACTTCTTAAAAATTTTCGAAATTTTGCCAAAAAGTGAGAAATCTAGTTTACTCTCTCCAAAAGATCAGCAGTATTTACTCTTTCCGAATTGGGACAATGCCTACCAAATTGGATCAAGTCACGAGAGTATTTTGGATTCATCTGAAACAAACAATGAATGACATGTAAACACGTAGAAACCAAACTGAACTAAAATTTCTTCTGACGCATCCTAACACTAGCATAGTTTTAGTTATCTTTCTATCGTTTTTTTACTATATGTAAATATAGTACTTTGGTAAAGCTATATGCTTTATACAGTCTATATAATTTTTAAACTAGTTCTTGTGAATGATGTCAATTTTATTTTTCCTTTCTTTTGGTTTTTTGCCTATTCTCATTTTATATTTGTTTATTTTGGATTTTGTGTAGGTTTTGTAATAGTACCACCTTTTTATATTTCCTTTTGTTTTCTAAAATATTTGTTGTTTGTATGATTTGGATTTAATACTTTTTGTCCTAGAGGTTAAATAAGAAAGATCAAAGAAAAGTTAGTAATGTTGGCAAGCCTTCTTGAAGCCTTAAAGGAAGAAGAAAAGGTAATTTCTTACTTGTTATAAAAAGAGGAAGTCCTTTTTATTTTGGCTTTAAGTAGCTAGATGTGCTATCTATTTCAATACCAATTTGGTGTCGAAGTAGTGCAGCAGGTTGTATTTAGATATTCGGGTACTTAGGGGCGTGCCATTTATCACGTAATATTTTTTACTTAATGGCTACCCCTATCCATGTATGGTGTGATCACCCTAATCTCAATTCTAATTGGTTAATATAACGACTAATATTTATAATATATTATATAAATATATATAATATTAAATAACTTTTGATCTACTGGTCCGATTTGGATAATTTTACTACCAAAATGTTCATCTCAAAGAGACGATTCAAACAAGCCCAAAACCATTAAAATCCAATTACAGAGTCATAAGATCGCTAAGGTTTTGCATTATTATATATATATATATTAAAATATATATATAATAATACAAAACCTTAGGACCTGCGGGTCGATAGCATAGCGGTTATGCTCCCAGGTCCCCAATCGAAGGTTGCCGGTTCAATACCGCCTGGCGGTAAATTGAATTTGATAGTCAGAACCCGATTAGGAATAACCGAAGTCATACAAGATGTAAGGTCAGTCCAATGAGGCACGAACTTGATAGTGGCATTTTCATGTAACGTATACATACCCACAGGAAACAGGACAGAGGTGGCTCGGCCAGTCCTGCAGGAAGTTAAATAATGCGGTGCGGACTCACATTTGGGCGGCGAAAGGCAAGCCAGATGAAGCCTTCATCACAGTAACATCTCTGAGTGGCCAAAGCTCCGATGAAGGAGGTCTTCTGGGCGGTGTAAGGCAAGCCGGTTGGTTTATCAAAGTTGGGTTTAAGTGGAGGTTGCTCAAAAGGAGAAGAGCGCTGGGTCTTAAGATTAAAAAAAAAAAAATACAAAACCTTACTGATTTTGTGACCCTGTGATTGGATTTTAATAATTTTGGGCTTGTTAGAATCGTCTCATTGAGACGAGCATTTTGGTAGTAAAATTATCCAAAACGGACTAGTAGAAAAGAAGTTACTTAATATTAAATAATATATATATTATATCAGATATATATATTATATACCGTATATAATTTAATATATATATTATATATATTATATATAGACGTGATCACTACCCTGACCCATGTATCCATGGTATTAATCATGTGATAAATGGCACGCCCCTTAGGTACCGACTAAAATGGCCAGATAATGCCAAACTTATATTATTAGATAGTATTATGTAGGTACAATAGTAAATACAAGTAGCAGGGGTGTGGCGACTTAGAGAAGTTGGTAAGTTGTCACCCTCCAAGTGGCAGGTCTAGGGTTCAAATCCCACTGACGACGCTTTGAAAAATAGACCTGTGTTCCGGTAACTGTTTCCTGTCGATCGGTTGGGTACATTACCTGTAGTTCTTGGTTACCATCTCGAATGGGAGCCTTCAGGCGAAGTTGTACCTCATGACACAAACAAATCCAAGAAACCGGGAAAACAGAAACCCATTTGGCAAGTCCCGAGTAAGGAGGTAGCAAAGATCTTCAACGGTGCTACCAAAACCGGAATATCGGAAACTGGAGCTGGAGAACTGGACGATATGACCTTCGGAGGAGAGGGTCCACCAACCTGGCCGCCGGAGTCGTACTGGAGAAAAAGGACCTATGTTATAGAAGTAGGTACCAGGGGGAGAAAAACTATAATGGTACCTAATGCCGGGTAGATCAAACCTCTCGGGCCAACTGGATTGGAAGTCTGGGAAACTAGTGAAGGTTGGAGCGAACCTTACAAGGGCAGAAGTAGGTATTGGTAAGAGAACAGGGGTAATCCTGTCTCGCAAGTGTTGGCCTCGGCCATAGCGATAAGTACCGAAGTGTAGGTGAATACCTGATATGGGACAGGTACCGCTTTACCAAGTCTCCTGTCGAGGATAACAGGACCGGGAATACCCGGCTGGGTCCTAAGGCAATGGAAAGCATCCGGAACTTGCTGACTGACTTATGTAACAGGCCTGTTCTGGTGATACAAGATGGGTTGGCAGGTGAAACATGGATCAGAGGGTTTAAATAGGCAATTCCTGTAGTTGGGTTGCAGGTATGGTAGCTAGTGTGGAACCCTTGGGCGGACCACTTAAATTAGACACCAAAAGTGTACGTGTAGCTAGATGTATCCTCGTCTAGGACCAGAGGGTTTAAATAGGCAATTCCCGTAGTTGGGTTGCAGGTATGGCAGCTAGTGTGGAACCCTTGGGCGGACCACTTAAATTAGATACCAAAAGTGTACGTGTAGCTAGATGTATCCTTGTCTATGTAACAAATGCCGGTATTCCTCTAGAGGATACCGACGGTCCTAATATCTTGAATAAAAATTCCTAAGTCCCAAGATGGGCACTTTAAAAAAAAAAAAAAAAAAAAAAAAAAAAAAAAAAAAAAAAA